>JANJGK010004877.1:40000-52500 GCA_039081455.1 Macrobrachium rosenbergii
GGGAGCTATAATTTAACTACACCCAAATATTAATGTCATGTTTGCGTCCATAAATCCTGAATATGTCCTGTGGCTATTCCGCGGATTGTGTGATGTCCTGTATCAAGTCCCCCCCGACTGACTTTTATGACATGATTCAAGTATCATGACAGTACACCAAATGACGGTGCTACTGAAACGAGAATATGTTTTCCAGTCATCTGTCAAGAATGCCAAGATAAAGAATACCCAGCATGGAAAAACTAACAGAAGAGTCTCTATTCCTCCCTCTCGAGAAATGACGATATGCCTGGGAGATCGATTTCACAAGGCACCGCCCCCCTTTCTGTCAAGGAGTTTCTAGTAAATCCAATATATGATGAAAAGTTCATTTATCCTGCCGTCAGTGTATAGCCTATGTGAACGTTTCAATCCCTATTTCAACGACGGTCGGGGAAAGCAGTATCAGTTTCCATCACAGGAGACCCGACTGTCGGGAATGCAAGGCTACTTTAATTGCCTTCATTACACAGAACACCGTCGGGAGAATAACACCATACCTCATAATAGGCAATTCTTGTTGCACTGAACGAGGGCCTATGAAAGTCCTGTAAGGATATAAATTAAAACCCAGGGCTTTCATCCTACTGCCTGGTCACTCTGATCGACCTCCTTCAAGAAATACTATTCCATAAATCACTCATCTAACACACCTGGAATTCAGTCCAGTTTCCCTACTGGAAACGGTCGGCCATTAAACCATTTGTCTGGGCAGCTTTCAGCTTGATGACGAAACACCTTCGCAACTTTATTGTTCTAGGCTGAAATCAGCCCAAACCACAACAAAACCTACCTTTTTCATAACAGCGTCCCAAAAATGTGGGAAAATTCCTTCGAATACTTGCTGAGAGTCCCATGACGGCCGAACCACAGTCATAACACTGCACTGGCTTTTCCAGTCCACTGAATTTCCGCTGCCTTGAACACCCCTTGGATCAGTCAGAACATCCGTGACATTCCTTTCTGAACAAATGAGGGGGGAACCTAAACCTGCAGTACCTCTGATTGGCTGAATAACAGAGGCTTCTTTCCAGCTGACGTGGCTTCACTGGGTAGCAACACCGTAACGTGGCAAATGTGTGAAAAATTAATGCACTGGAGCTTTCACATGCAAAGTGATACGGACATATTTATTTTCATATTTTGGAAGCTTGAATTTCAAGTCAGTGGGGGCCACTGACTTGAAATTCAAGCTTCCAAAGAATATTAAATATGGTGGGCTTGTTCCGTATGGGTAGGGTTCTTGATCTTCTGCATAATAATAATAATAATAATAATAATAATAATAATAATAATAATAATAATAATAATAATAATAATAATAATAATAATGCACCTCAAGCAAAGAACCAGTACTTATAACAGGACAGGCCACCATAGAGAGGCAACGGTTTAGCTCAACGCTTTATTCCCATGTACACAAAACTATTTTAAATACTATCTTTCTTAGTCAGGGAAGGTCACAAATACATTTCAAATCCCTTGACCTGGGTAACCTGCTCTATCTGAACGGCCATAGGCACCACCGGACCTGGGTAACCTGCTCTATCTGAACGGCCATAGGAACCACCAGACCTGGGTAACCTGCTCGGTAACCTGCTCTAGCTGAACGGCCATAGGAACCACCACTATTATTTTTGGCAATCAAACTGAGATGGTCCATTTTCCACTCCTAGAGGGGAGGTCAGTTTGATATTTACACCATCATCAAAAGTCAAATCACACCAAATGCAGTCGCAACCAACTGTAGGAGATGCACTAGACTGCCACTTAGGAAATGCCTGCAAATAATGCAGGTCGAACCTCGAAAGTTTTCCTGCTGCAAGTAACTGAATTTTCCTACTGCAAATAACTGAATTTTCCTGCTGTAAATAACCTAATTTTCCTGCTGCAAATAACTGAATTTTCCTGCTGCAAATAACCGAATTTTCCTGCTGCAAATAACTGAATTTTCCTGCAGTAAATAACCGAATTTTCCTGCTGCAAATAACTGAATTTCCCTGCTGTAAATAATCTAATTTTCCTGCTACAAATAACCTAATTTTCCTGCTGCAAATAACTAAATTTTCCTGCTGTAAATAACCGAATTTTCCTGCTGCAAATAACTGATTTATCCTGCTGCAAATAACCGAATTTTCCTCCTGCAAATAACTGAATTTTCCTGCTGCAAATAACCGAATTTTCCTGCTGCAAATAACTGAATTTTCCTGCTGTAAATAACCAGATTTTCCTGCTGCAAATAACTGAATTTCTCTGCTGCAAATAACTGAATTTTCCTGCTGTAAATAACCGAATTTTCCGGCTGTAAATAACCGAATTTTCCTGCTGCAAATAACTGAATTTCCCTGCTGCAAATAACTGATTTATCCTGCTGCAAATAACTGAATTTTCCTGCTGCAAATAACTGAATTTTCTTGCTGTAAATAACTTAACTAATTTCTGCATTACAATCTCATGCCATTTCTCAGCCAATAACATGTTTCAAGTAACGGCGTTACACAGTTTCTTTTTCTATAATTAGGTTCTCTCTCTCTCTCTCTCTCTCTCTCTCTCTCTCTCTCTCTCTCTCTCTCTCTCTCTCTCTCTCTCTCTCTCTCTCTCAACAAACGCTGCTTCTCCTTGTAATACACGTGCTTGTATTTACTGGAATTTGCAATGAAGCATCAATTACCATGTAAGCTGTGTAAAGTGAATTTACTCAGGGAGGTAAGTGTTAGCACTTAGGAACCTCATTCGAAGGGTAAGACCCAGAGCTGAAACAAGGCCACCTAAACCTCCCAAAACAGTAGCCTTTCCATTTCTCAACCCACCTTGTAGCTTTGGGCTTAAGCCTGAATAAGACTAAAAGTGAAAAGCCTACAATAGACCTACAATAGGCCTACCACAGGTTACGGTGGACAAGACACGTAGCATGTACAGTACAGAAGAGGCCAGGCTACATGGGTGCCTCTGATGTTAGGCAGCCACTTCAGGAGACTTTTGAAGGAAAGAAGCCCCTGCAGAGGGCATGCACTGGGCATCGTGAAGCCACGTGACTTGACTGTGACAGTACAAAACACTGCAACATATGAATTACATTCACATGACCTGATACGCTGTTACGGCTATTCTGGGACACATGACTGTCTCATCCCCGTGTCGGCAATGCAAAGATATCCAAGGTTAATTTGCGCCGAAATGAGAGAGAGAGAGAGAGAGAGAGAGAGAGAGAGAGAGAGAGAGAGAGAGAGAGAGAGAGAGAGAGAGAGAGAGAGAGAGAGAGAGAGGCCAGCATATAAGTACAGGATTTTCGGTCTACAAAAACCTGGAGTTTCAGTGAAACCTTTGACACTGCACTCAACCAAGTGTCAGCAATAAGACTGACACTGAAACTTCACTGAAAAATCATCGAAAAATCAAACATAAGTAGAATATTAGACCAATCACTGATTATATACCAGACTGCTATAAGAACAGTTTTAGATGTATAAACTATAAGTATTACTGAAGCTTACTAATAGCTACATGGTCATGGTGCTGTTCAGATGTCCAAAGTGGACGCCACATCTCCAAATTTATAAAAAATAATTTTTTTTAAGCAAAATAAAGTGAAATCAATTCGGCAGGTACTGGGACATTATGAATACTGTATTGCAGTACCTTGAGTGGAAGGAATATTCAGTCTTGAATTACTTGTTCTTAACAGAAACGCCAAGATTAAACCACAAGTCCGGTTTTCAAGAGCCGCAGAAGACAAGACTTCTGATGCAGGAACAAACACTCTCAATGTCATGTCAGTCATGTTACTGGGTCTATGCCCTACGCCACATATCAGTTCAAGGGTTTACACATGCACTGAAGTGGGTGAAATCTAAAGCAATATATTCAAAGGCGGGTGATATCTACAGCAGTATATATGAAGGCGGGTGACACCTACAGCATTATGAGCGGAGCCGGGTGACATCTACATACGCATGTGCATCAGTAGTGGAGCCACATGCTACAATTACATTCAAGAAGCCAAAATCCTTTAACATGTGCCACCGCCAGGCTCACACATGCAGGAGGCACCAACCAGGAGACACGAATTAGTAGTTGGACTTACGGGAAAAAAAGGGGGTTTCTGACTAGTTTTTAAAGATGTCTAAAAAATCCAATTCATGCTGCCTTCCTGGGGACCTCCGCTGCTGGCTGGGTTAGTCTTCAGTTAAGCAATGTGTCAAAACTTTTGAACTGGAAACTGATCCTATGAACTGACAATAATGGCTTCGGACAAAGCTTAAAAGGGTTTGCAACACTCACACACAATGTGGCTCCAGTCGAAGACTTTTAACTGGAAACTGATCCTATGAACTGACAATAATGGCTTCGGACAAAGCTTAAAAGGGTTTGGAACACTCACACACAATGTGGCTTCAGTCGAAGACCTCCTAATTCTCTGTTGTAAACGTCGAACTGTCTTCAGTGGCCGTGAGGATGACATGGCGTGCTCATTGCAATTCCTCACGAACCTGCCAAAGGAGAAAGAATAGTTGTTATAGAAAGAGCAACAGATGGAATATGAAACGTTCATTAAAAAAAAATCCACAAACAGCAATTTATGAAAGTGCAACTGAAACCTCAAATGTTTAGCAGATTCTCCAGCGACACATATGGGTGAATTTGACACAAGTAATACCTGTCATTCATTGTCCAGCACGTATACGAAATTTCTCTTATTCAGTCGGAAATCAGGCGATACTGGAAGCCCTTTTGAGAATCTTCACCCTCTGTGTAGTGAGGACTACCTCGTCGAGGCCCTCACGTTCTCAGTCACAGGAAATGACAACAAGGCACCGATCACTCACGTCACGTAAAAATGAAAGCAATTATGAATAATATTGAGCCTTACATTATTAACCTATGGCCCCAGATGGAACTACATCAAGTGAACAGGGGCAATCCTGTCACAAGGTGCGATACTCATTATTAATCAATATTCTGCAGCTTCCTGAGTTGCATCTTAGGCAGATTATGAAAGAGTTGCAGTGGTCCACCCTCTTTATAACAATCACAAGGTTTATATATACACACACACACACACACACACACACACACACACACACACACACACACACACACACACACATATATATATATATATATATATATATATATATATATATATATATATATATATATATATATATATATACATCTCTCACTCATCAAGATATTTGTTAACAAAGGCAATATTTGCCAGATGACGGCCAGGGCAACTGACTAACTCATTCTGTTTCCATTTTCAGAAAACTGAAAAGATTTCGAACATGTCTAATAGTTGACCTGCAATCACTAGGCACCGAATACAAAGTTGCAGTGACTGATTTCAAGAAATATCTTTCGTTCCATTGACACAACAGGCTTTAGGGGTTACTTTACCGGTGTCTGTAGTGCCAATACTTTGTAGTTTTAATATTCCGTTCATATGGAAGCTACGGAATGTCCCCCTCAAGTGAAATCAGTACAATGAAATTTGAACTCAAGATCACAAGCACCCAGTCACAGAATATTATACTCCAGTTTTAGAGCCAGACGTAAAATTGTGCTGCCCTTAATTTCGCAAAGGCAGCAGCACCCTGCCCTGTAGGCCTACGTGCATAAAACACAGCAGTTTTACTTACTTGCTGTCAACTTCAGCTAAGGGCGTTCATTTCAGACTAGCCCCGTCACCGTCTGTGGCCTTCTTGCTTAGCAAACGTTGCTGTGCAGATATTCTGGTCACTATGTGTACTGCTAAGTAACCAATTGGCTCTTAGCCACGTTAAATAAATCTAATCCTTCGGGCCAGCCCTAGGAGAGCTGTTAATCAGCTCAGTGGTCTGGTAAAACTAAGGTATACTTCACTTTTTTAACTATGTATACTGACCTAATCCATTCACCTTTGTGGGCCACGAGTAGCCTTAACAGTCAGTATCACACCGCAGTGCCGCCTCCTCGGAGAGATACGCATCGTTCATGTGACTTTCAATCTCGCTTTTTGAATACTTGACGCCAATTCTGACAATACGAAATGAAATACAAGGATAAAAGCCAAATACCTTTGCTACCCAGAAGCTTCGACGACGAGGTGAATAACACCAAATAGGTAGGATCTTTTTTTTTCGGAAGCTTCAAAGGCTTTTCGTTCATAAGCACTGACTTCAATGACCGTCCACCTCGTCTCGACTGGACCAGGAACGAAGAACTTCCGGTTACCTGTCACGTCACTATGTAACTGTGGCGGCGAAGAACTTCGTTGGCAGGTGGATTTCTTACGTTAATGGAAACTAGATTTATTTTTTATAATGTATGGATGGAATAAAATGAAACCAATTCACACAAGATCGTATACTGTCTCAAGACAACGTTTAGACTTTGGACAACCGAAAAACATCCTTTGAAATTCTCGGAGGTTTGAAGTACGACAGAGAGAGAGAGAGAGAGAGAGAGAGAGAGAGAGAGAGAGAGAGAGATAACGCATCCTAAGTCAATCCTAGCCTAAGCTCCTTTATAATAACGGGTATCGAGGAATTTTTTCTCAAACGGCCGGTGAAAGACCAACTGGGAAGCCTGTCTTTAACATGTGCTTGCTAGCGCGTGCGTGTGTAAATTTTCCATACACCTGTCACCTAACGTCCATGGATCCTACCCACAGAGAAGTTGGTCCAAAAACTGACACCATATACAATAGTCCTTTGAAAAACGGTTTCACACCATCACAAAAACCTCAAACTGTTCAGTTCAAAACTGTCCCGAGCCTGGATTCGTGGCCTTGCCTTGAAATGTCCTGAGAAATGAAAGTTGGGTCTCACTATTATTATTATTATTATTATTATTATTATTATTATTATTATTATTATTATTATTATTATTATTATTATTATTATTTCGAAGCCGGCATCTTCCATTCAGTAAGCAGGCAATAATTCACCTGGGACCCCATTTACTTCCCTAATTCAAACTGTGTTGCAAATTCGCGATGAATATTCAGTGGGTAATTTGTTACATGAATTGCAGAATAACCGGTGAATTAAGCTGCAAATTCCTGATGTTGATTCTGCAAATACTTCTTAGGCGTTGATCACCAGTGTCACTTAGAGAGAAAAAGTGGGCCTATATAAAACACTGATTTTTATGGACTTTTTAAACAATGATAATGACACTGGAGTCCGTATGTCATCTCAAGCCTATAGCCATCGGATTCCCTTCACTTGAATTTGATTTTACTCAGAGATATTAATTATTTTAAACTGCCCTTAGAATTTACAGTTCAAGGATTTATGAATATTGACGGAAATGCACGCAAATGATTAAAAGGTAGGTCTAAGTTATAGACACGCGGCGGGTATTTAGCGAGAAATGGCAGTTTCTTATAGTATTTTGGTTGCTTATTCACAACTTAACGTTATTTTTGGGGCGTCGGTTGTAATTAACCTCTAATTAACCCCTGAAGTCCATCCAACAAGGCGTTTCCATACGCGGTCTTCACAAGACAGAGCACGGGTATATACGTCTGTTTCGAACGGTTCGTATCCCGTCCGGCAAGTACAATAACTTGTTAACGTGTGGGTACCACCGGGTGGTAACAACTCCCCCCCACCCCCCCCGGGGCCAGTACTAAATACGGCGAAGGTATACATTCCATTTGGCCGACAACAAACAAATGCACCGCCAGTGTCAGAAGCCCTAAAAGTTTAGAAAAACCAGTTTCCAAGGTATTGCATTTGCCGGACGGGATAGGAACCGTTCGAAACAGACGTTTATACCCCGTTCTCTGTCTTGTGAAGATCGTGTATGGGAACCCCTTGTTGGATGGACTTCAGGAGTTAATTACAGGTTAATTACAACCGACCCCCCCAAAAATAACGTTAAATTGTAATTAAGCAACCAAAATACTATAAGAAGCTGCCATTTCTCGCTAAATACCCGCCGTGTATCTATGACTTAGAAAGCATTCGGGTCGCTTCGGCCGTAAGTCATTTAGGCCGTAAGCACGTTTACGTGCAAAATGGGCGCCGTGTTTAGTACCAGCCCCTTGGGGATGTACGTAAAACATGAAATAATAATGGTAAATGCCATAAACATAACGTCTTGCATTGTTTCGGATGTTACGGCCTACGTGACTTACGGCCAGAACGACCAGGACAGCTTAGAAATACCACATCACCATCCTCAGTAGAGAGACCGTTCCTTTTCATCGCCTCAAAGCAACAGTCCTTCCTTCCAGTAGCAGCAACGCGCCTCATAAGATGCTCCTGAAGACACCATCGCTTACTTCCACAACGTCAAAGTGACAGCAGGGGACAGGCACTCCTTCCGAATGATCCTTCTCAGTCAAGCTGCGCTCGAGTTCTTTAACGTCAGATTTTTCATGTCCATGGTAGATGGGCGAATAAAATCAAAATAAAACACACACACGAGTTTACAGGTTGTCCAAAGAAGGGTTTAAACTTTTGACGTGCCGAAACCGAAATTCTCAGAGGTTTCAACAGAGAGAGAGAGAGAGAGAGAACACTTAAGATTTCGGTGCAATAATACTGAAAAGGTGAACTGATGTTTTCAACTGTCGAACTGGACGCTGCGTAAGGACGAGACCTTCGGGGTCAGTATTTTACTGAATGAAGTTTAACGAAGACTATAGACTCGTGTGTGTGTGTGTATACTGTCAACATTTACTGACGGCCGCATTCATGTCAATAATAGCACAAAATGACCTCCAATTGTTAAAATTAGAAGCGTTTGTGCCCGGAACGCAAATAATAGGCTAAAATAATACATTCAACAACAGGAGGACATTCACGCCTCCTTACGAATTTCTTTGAGAGAGAGACTGACGAGTGGTTTTACCCCAGGACGGTATGATTACCTCATCGAGGCCCTCTTGCGTTTAACTAAATGCCACACATTTTGATGGAGTATTGACAGGTAATGCGACCCACAACGGTTGACTAACAGTCAGGTGGTCGCCAATCCGTTGTGATTATTCTGTAATGTAGGCGCCGAGGCATTCTTACCCCGAATTAAAGGAACTTGAATAAAACAATCTTGCAACACTTGCTCAACAAGTGCACAGCCTCTGATCACCAATGTTGTTATGATTGGGAAAACACTGATTCATCAAAATTAATCAATTGTGATTTTTTTTTTTAAATTGCACTTCAATTTGGGAGTTGGACCACATTCAATCCAGATCACTGGCTCTTTGCACACGGCATGCAAAGGATGATCATCCTGGCGTGGGACTGGAAAGGACGTTTGGTTAGTCACGGTCCAGAGGCCCACATCAAGCCCCTCATCCCTTCGACACCTAACCACCCTTATAATTGAGAGAGAGAGAGACCTTACAGACCTTACAGTTCGTTCGGGTTGCCCCAGGAGGTCCCTCAGTGTGAGGCACCTCTGATGTCTACCAGAGAATTGCTAATGCATCTTCCGGTATACTTTGCATCTTCCAAACTTGGATGGTCTGGGATGCAGCTTAGATATTTGTCGAGCTTATTCTTAAACACGTCTACGCTCACTCCTGATGTGTTCCTCAGATGAGCTGTAACGCACTGAACAGACGCTGCATTATCGATGCTGGTGCGTGGTGGATTAATGTCCTGTGTGCTTTCCTTAGTTTTCCCAGTATAGTTTTGGGCACTATTAATCTACCTCTTCTTGCTCTTTCTGATATTTTTGGGGGCCCTGAACCCGTACCTACCACCACCAACCTCAGATTTTTGGTAAAAAAAAAAAAATCTGGAAAATCCAGCCTTCTCAGTCCAGTGAGCATAAAACTCGTTTCCATAACGTTGTCAGGATTTCCATTGTAAGAATGCGAGCAAAAACTACCTTGAAACTCCTTGTTCTTACCGGTGTTCCTTATTGACATTGCTTCAGCACCTGCATATGAGAACACACTCCCGTCTTCGTGTCTAGAACTACACTGTCTGAGCTTTCCCTACTACTACTAGTTTCCACTGTCAGCCTCAGCCCCAGCAGTGTTGCCAACTCAATTGACTACTTGTGCGCCAGATGGGAGGCAGTGTCCGCTACATGGACGTTAGATCTCTACCAAGACCTCCAGAAATTTTCGACGCTAGCTGATCTGCCTCTCTCACTTCTGTTATATTATCTTTTCAAGGTAATTTCCATGCAAAAAGACCATAATTATTGATTTATACATTTATTTAAAAAAAAAAGAATGCTGTGCAGGTTGCAAAAATATATAAAATAAAAGGATCCTTCCTTTCGGAACAACATCGAACAAAAATGAACTCTTCTTGACAATGTACAACAGGAAACACACTCAACGCAAAAGTTTGAACAAAGCAAGTTTTTTTCGTTGGTAAAACCTACTTCCTTTGGTGAAACGTAAAATACAACATCGTGAAATCACAGATTTACTAATGATTTAAAATCTTTTATATCTAAATTGCCTATATATATATATATATAATATATATATATATATATATATATATATATATATATATATATATATATATATATATATGTGTTGTGTGTGTGTGTGTGTGTGTATTACTAAAAAGGACCTCATTCAAACTGGATGGTATCCAATGGAGCTTTTATTCAAAAAGTTACAAGCTTTACTGGATGGTATCCAATGGAGTTTTTATTCAAAAAATTACAAGCTTTCTTGGACAAATAGTCCACATTATCAAGTATCCGTACTTGATAATGTGGACTGTTTGTCCAAGAAAGCTTGTAACTTTTTGAATAAAAACTCCATTGGAAACCATCCAGTTTGAATGAGGTCCTTTTAGTAATTCTACTAATGCACAGAACAATTGTGTATGTGATAAAGTTAATATATATATATATATATATATATATATATATATATATATATATATATATATATATATATATATATATATATATATATATATATATATATATACAGTATATGACCAAGCTCTGTATACAAACTGTTGTACTTCAGAAATGGCCCATTTATTGAAGGTTCACCAACAGTCACTGTCACTTTCACTCAGTGTTATTTCCGCAGCTTCTTCTGTGTCCTCCTCATGTGAGCAAGACGATTCTGGAGCGAGGGCAGAAGATTTAGGTAGCTGTTACAAATCCGTTTCAGTACCTGTAACTTACAATTATTCCTGTATGATTCTCTATTGCCGATGCAGCATTCATGTAGGGTTTCTGTCTACACTGAAATCCATGGAGACGCTGGAGAATGAGACTCGTGGTCATTCATGTATCAACGCATCCACGAATCTTGTTTTTATATATTAAAAGAAAATTCTCGTTCAACTCCTGTCTCAGCTTGTCATTCGTTCTTTTTCTCTCCATGTTCAGACTCGGAAGGAGGGCAGAAATCCACTTTCAATGACGGAGGCCAAGTTGCCTACTGTATGTCTCAAACTGGTAAATCCTACCTTAAATGGGCCTGATAACCATGGATGTCCTTAAGGACACAATCCACCATCAAAAGGTGGGCAAAAATCCAGTTCCGATGAAAAAGGCAAATTTGCCTATGTCACGAGCTAGTATACCCAACCGTAAGTGGGCTTGATAGCCACTGATTTCCTTAAGGAGACAGGCCACAATAGAAAAATTGGGCAGGAATCGAGTTTTGATGACCAAGATAAAGTTGCCTATGTCTTGAAATGGTATACCCAACCTCAAATGGGTCTAATAGCCACTGATTTCGTTAAGAAGGCAAGCCACCATCAAAAGGTGGGCAGAAATCCAGTTTCGATGACCAAGAAAAAGTTGCCTATTTCTCGAAATGGTATACCCAACCTCAAGTGGGCCGGACAGCCACTGATATCCTTAAGGAGACAGCCCACCATCAAAAGGTGGGAAGAAATCCAGTTTTGATGACAGAGGCAAAGTTGCCTATGTCTCAAGCTGGTATACCCAACCTCAAGTGGGCCTGACAGCCACTGATATCCTTAAGGAGACAGCCCACCATCAAAAGGTGGGCAGAAATCCAGTTTTGATGACAGAAGCAAAGGATGCCTATGTCTCGAACTGGTATACCCAACCGTAAGTGGGCCCTGACAGCCACTGATTTCCTTAGGAGACAGCCCACCATCAAAAGGTGGGCAGAAATACAGTTTTGATGACAGAGGCAAAGTTGCCTATGTCTCGAAATGGAATACCCAACCATAAGTGGCCTGACAGCCACTGATTTCCTTAAGGAGACAGGCCACCATCAAAAGGTGGGGCAGAAAATCCACTTCCGATGACAGAGGCAAAGTTGCCTATTTCTCGAACTGGTATACCGAACCTGAAGTGGGTATGACAGCCACTGATTTCTTTCAATGACAGAGGCAAAGTTGCCTATGTCTAGAACGGGTATTCCCAACCGTAAGTGAGCCTGACAGCCACTGATTTCCTTAAGGAGACAGGCCACCATCAACAGGTTGGGAGGAATCCAGTTCTGATGAAAGAGGCAAAGTTGCCTATGTCTCGAAATGGTATACCCAGCCGTA
>JANJGK010004878.1:0-2500 GCA_039081455.1 Macrobrachium rosenbergii
CAAAGAATTCTAAAAATTCATGAAATAGAAACAGGCAAAAAGAAATTCCCTCGCGTCTTGCCATGAGAAAACTAAAGCTTCATCCGCATGCACTTTCTATACGATTCATATTTCCTGTACGGAACTTGGACCTCCAAGTCATACCCAAGATCTTGCATTTCAACATATCTGTTCACGAAGTTCCCCGAATGGCACCGATCCAATAAGCAGTAAAGGGTACAGCACCAGCATTCCCCTGCTTCTGTGAACTCACAAATCTCAGGCCCATCCAGCCTGTTGACTGAGGAAAGCCGAGGAACTGGACAATTCAGATTTCTTTTTATGGCGGAAAGGGAGTCAGGATACCCATCTTGACGTTCGATTAGATTTCCCTTCGAGAGATCGATTAGCTGGCTGTAAGTAGCCCAAATCTGAACTGTCAGCTAACTGACCCTACTCTTCTTCCTCCGAATTCTGCTATGCAACGTTCCGTTGTGAGGGCGGGGGGGGGGGGGGGGGGGCGGGGGGGCTATTATCCTAAAAGAAACAACAATAAGAAATAAAAGGATGAAGAGAGTAACGTGGGATTTAACACTGAATGAAGCCATGTAAGTCCGCACTTTGGGGAAATGGAATTAAGGAAGAGTAAAATGTACGTCCTCGTAGCATTTACATTATATATATATATATATATATATATATATATATATATATATATATATATATATATATATATATATATATATATATATATATATATATATATATATATATATAGGCAAAATCCACGAAGGAAAGGGAAGCAACAATGGAGTACTGCAAGGCCTTTCAACGTCTTGTCCTTTACTGAGCTGAGTAAAGGACAAGAAGTCGAAAGGCCTTGCAGTCCTACATTGTTTCCCTTTACTTCGTGGATTTGGTCTTTATTTATATATTAATCATGTTCCATATAATCGTGATTATATATATATATATATATATATATATATATATATATATATATATATATATATATATATATATATATATATACATTACACACACACACATATATATATATATATATATATATATATATATATATATATAATTCTAGTATTTTCAATCATTATCAATAACGCTTAAAATATATTTCTACAAAATAATTTTTAAGATGCTTTCCAGAGAATGCCCTTCACGTTCAAGTAGTTTGCAATGAAAGTAAATAATCTACTTAGAATAATATCACCAATGTACAAAAGAAATATTTCGAAAGGGGAAGCAAAAAAAAGCAAAACTTCATTTGGAAAAGAAAATATACATAACATTTTGAAACAACCGTTATTTGAAGCCAATGAGACAACGTGGCTGTGCAGTACAAAACGATTTCTCTTTTTTTTTCTGTGATCAAAACAATAAGTAATCAATAAAATATTCTGTCCAAAATTTGCTTTTAGTAATCTAAAGAAAAAAATAAAAACAAATTTTCCATAATGTGAGCTTTTGGTTACGACGGTTTCTAATATGTACTAACCCGATCTTTCAAATGGTTGTCAACTCGCCAACAACAGGAACTAAAAAAAAGGAAGTAACTACAAACTGGAAAATACCAACTCTCTCTCTCTCTCTCTCTCTCTCTCTCTCTCTCTCTCTCTCTCTCTCTCTCTCTCTCTCTCTTGCCCTATTATTTATCCCTGCCACAAATGTATAGACCGATGACAACGGGCCTTTTAATAAAATCAATAAATAAATTATGCTTCAAAATCGATCGGTGTTAACTACACATTTTAGGCTAATTCACTCACATCAGTGGTTTGTCAGTGATGCGTCATATCCGTTCAGTACTGACAGTGATGAAATATATCGCTAATTTGAAAATTCTGGACACATTCACACGTTCACACACCGGCCAATACCGTACTCTAGCTTCCAGTGTTACTTGAATTGCGTATCATGGACAACGTTAGATTTGGCATTTCACTGTCGGTGTAACCGAGTACCGGGCCCGACCTTTCCCTGAAAAAAGCGGGACGCCATATCTTAAAAACTAACCATAGAATTTTCTTGAAAATAATCTCATGTTTCCCACAGCTATATTCCCAATCAGCGGTTAATCTAACGCAACCTACCCCGACCTAGCCTAACCTAGGGGTCATGGCAAAAATGTCGGGGCTGGTGCATATCTCAAAAATTTCGCGACCTGGATTGCTATATTTTGCTTGCGTTTGTGAAAAAAATGAATGGTTAAAAGACAGAGTAAAATCTGTACATAAATTCTAATGGTTTTGACATTAAAAGTTTTGAGAATTTCTTTGTATATCGCATTGTTCATCGTACATAAAAAAGTAAGAATCACCCTAGTATAATAACGCTCCTTGCTTTATGAATACTTTCCATTTATCTATCTATCTTATTTGAGAGTTAATTTCCAAATATCGTACCGCATTGGAAAGGAGCCATCCACTGATACAGGAAGAGTAAATTAAGATTTCAAGAAACATTGAACGAAGTTCCTTCCCCCCCTCCCCCACCCTCCCACACC
>JANJGK010004878.1:7500-40000 GCA_039081455.1 Macrobrachium rosenbergii
TAGCACTCGTGAGCGTGAAATATTACGATCATGTTTTTCTGTATTCCTTAAATATTAAACAAGCATGGCAAATTTTAAAGTCCAATCTTCAAAGTAACACTCTTCCAAGTGAACAATCATATGAAATTATGACCTGTTAACAAAGGTGACACGTGTTTCAAGGACGCTTAGCTAGTTTAGAGTATCCTAGATATAATTTCAATCACTGAGAGCTTATTTCATCTCTAAAGTGATTGAGGAAATGTCTCCAAACATCTCCAGGATATTCGATTCAAGGACGCGTGAACAATCACAATGGCGCAAGAGAAAATGAATTCATTTCCATTATTAAATTCAGTCATCCGGGGATGTGCAGGACGATGGAAATGAGAGTCATGATGAGAAGGTCTTTGATTTCTGAAACGAATACCAACAGGATCGCTCAACCGAGAGAACTTTAGGCACTGAAATGTTGTGGATGTCCCATTGACAATAGTTACGTATCTTTGAAGATAGTCTGGGCTTTTAATTTATAACTGTATAATAGTAAATTCGAATGCCAATGGATACATTTAAAAGCGCCGATTTTACTTTAGTCTCAAAGAAGGGTGTCAGTTGCCATCACATTAGTGTTATTATTACTATATAAAAAATATATTCACCCTCTACGTCCTGTTAAAACCCCAATTTGATACCTCAGGCTATTAAAGGAACGCTTATTTTAACTTTGATTTTGTTGAAAATTACTGGTATATTCATTATAGAATTCACCAGTGGTTGAACCCATTTTTAAAATTTACCTTAACATATCATAAATATTTTTTATGGTTCATAACCATCTGATAATTATGCATGCTTTAACCACAATCCAACTTGACAAATACATCTCTCCCTCTCTCTCTCTCTCTCTCTCTCTCTCTCTCTCTCTCTCTCTCTCTCTCTCTCTCTCTCTCTCTCTGCGTGTGTGTTGTTTCTTTCACCTTTGCTTGGATTATAAAAGGAGAGAGAGAGAAAAAAAGGAGGAACCGGAAAACGGCGCAACAGATAATCCACACATGCACATCCAAAATGAAGGAACCCGGAAGCCGAACAGGCGAATATTAACGACAGCGACGGGGCCTCACCTCATACACGAATATATCATCGTCATTTTGCGGCATCCATCCCTTAGCTCCCAAAACAATTTCCAAAACTTCCTTATTCCCAATAACTGCATTCAGTTTGTGTTCTTTTCAGGAGGAATAAACTATATTTCCGTATTATCCTGTTTGTAATGATTAGGTTAATACAACAACTTCAAACTTCAAATATTTAAAATCCAATCACATTATGCTGTCTTGTTGAGCACATTCAGATCTGGGCCTTTTGGCAATCTTGTATCTTTGTTATTCATTCGAATTATCAGTGCCAGTAAAGTACAAAGATTTATCCAATTACAAATTATTCTAACACAGTTTCTACCCATTTATGAACTAGTCCACGCATCCCCCGTATTTCAAACCACTCCGTGATTTTGCTATGAAGAGCTTAGGAATTTTTTTTTTCAGTTATAATCCTGTTTTCTATGAAATATCTACTTTCACTTCTCATCAGAAAACATAATTTTTTTTTCCTATTCGTGTATACTTTAGGTGTTGTCACTGATCCAATTATATTTCACTTTAGCCATACAAGGTTCACCATACCCACCATGATTCCTTGTTTCAATGACTATGGTGTTCATGATGAATGTAATTTAGGTTCCAAATAATGTACTGGTTATTTTCAAATACCCAAAAGGAACTCCCAATTCCACTTTCAATCATATGAATATTCACTTCCAGTTCCCTTTACTCGCGTAACTTTCTTAATCATTAATCCTTTAAGATACTTGTTCAGTATGCCAACTGCTCGATTGTATTTCTTAAGTAGTTTTTCATATGTGATTTATAATATACCCAAGAGTCTCGCCGTGTGCAAAAGTGGCTGCGTAATTGCGCGAGTGTTTGTTTGTCTTTGTTTGTCTCTGTGCCTGGATCAGGACCCACTCAGACATGTCGGCCGGACCCAAGTTCCTGAGATGTATGCTAGTACTGCACTAGCCCCGGTTTTTTTGCCGTACCCCTAGGTTAGCTTAGGTTGGGTTAGGTTAAGTTATTTGGCATGTTAATCGTAATTTGTGTGTGGGAAACACAATGAGATTGTTTTCGAGAAAATTCTACGGTATGTTTTTAAGTTATGGCGTCCGCTATTTTTAAGGAAAGGTCCGGTACTTGGTACATCTCGGGGGAACTGCCGGCCGCACAAGGGATTAAAGATGAATCACTCTAGTCGACCGCGTAAAGTGAGCCATGACCCGTGATTTACAGATTGTAAACCAAGGACAGTTAAATATTTAGTACTATTGTAAATATATATACGTTACTTGAGGACAAATTTGTTTTTATTTACCGACTGTCTGAAGTATTCTGAGTAATCTGCATTACAGTTTACGTCAAGATATTGTTTAAAACAATAGAAATATAGAGTTCTTACCCTCGCTATCGACAGAAAAATGAACTTGCAGTTGTGACACAGAAACTATATTTTTTAACAAAACTTACACTGATAAATAATTAGGTTTTTACTGGTAGACTCCCATTCAAAGAAAACTATAGCAAAATTGAAACTATTAATACAAATAAAGACGGTCAAATGTTCTGTTTATCAACGAGCCAGTAGTGGTTCCTGCCTGAGATGAGCCCGTGTGGCATCACTGTCCGGCCGACCTGTCTTCGTGTCTGGACACATAATGACATCGTTCACAATAACCTTAAAAGTTCTCATAATCTTCTTCTTGAGGTAATGCGTCTTTCCAAAACCAAATATTTAATCTTTTCGGAGCGATGAAATGACACAGCATTGTGTCTCGCGAAGGGAAGTCAATATTGGAATTCCGTCACGTTAGTAACACCTTTGCAGACATTGTCTGGTAAGACTGGAGTCTCAAGCTGGTTGTTGCCAGGTAGTAGGACGTCTCCAGTGAGAGGAAAGAGGAGTTTGCATTAATGTATCACAAAGATTCACTTTTTGAATACTAAAGAAACTTTTTCGAGGTCTATTTTTCATCTGAGAGGTTCAAAATCAAATGTGTATGTTCAGTCGGTTTAAACCTAATCTGAATCTAAGTCATAACAACAAAATATACCAGTGATTGAAAATTATATAATTATATTGCAACGTCGACTAAATCCTCCCTTTAAGGGACGTTGCCAATTTCATTCTAATACTAGATATCAATACGGGTCCTACAATTCTGTTTTCAATAATATTTCTTTGGCTTTTCAATTATTTGAACATGCAGTCAAACAAAAGCAATTGGATTCTACCAACCTAGAACACAAAACAGACTCAGTGTCTGATTAGAGTAGTGTTCTGCAGTTACCTTTTTTTTCTCTCTCTCTCTCTTTCTTCTTCTTATCTCTGTCTACTGTTTAGTTAAGAAGAAGGCGAAGTAGAAGATGAGAGAGAGAGAGAGAGAGAGAGAGAGAGAGAGAGAGAGAGAGAGAGAGAGAGAGAGAGAGAGAGAGAGAGAGACTGTATGCCTGTGCATATTGGTGTAAAACTGTTTCCTACAGAGACGTATCTAAAACATTGTTGAGATACATCATCTGATGCTTGGTCTTAGGGCAACCTGAATCAGTTTCGCATGACATCATATTATAATTAGTGTCCTGTTCAGTTCAGCTGGGTAATAATGATATCTAAAAAGTCTGAATATGTTTTGATAACAATATTAACTGTCAGCGTCAGTTCCTTATTGGAATTCCTCTCAATTTTCCTATATTTTCCATTTTTCGTAGTCACATTAATTTTAATAAGATTAGCGTTGATGGTATTCAAAATGAAGTTTACTATTCGCCTATCAAAAGTTTTAAGAACTACTATTGTTAATGTTAAGGATGCATATTACGAGCTGTAATCTATTTATTCTAAATTTAGAAAAATAAAAATACTACGGTAATGCTTCCGAATCTTATCAGTATAAGTGTCGTCTAATTCAGTATTCCTCAAATATTTGTCTATTTTTTACCAAAGTCCCCTCTACTATTAATTCAAACCTCACTAGAATTATATTTTTGTCGGTAATGTTTCCATTAATTTCTATTATCTAACTTTACTTTATATTTGACTTTTGATTATGTACAAGAAATGCGTTAAGGCAAAACATTTCCTTAACAAAGTAACTGGCTAATCACTACTTATTGTAAAATAGAATGATTTATGTCAAAAACTTGCACTAAAACTGATTAGACTCAATTTTCATCGAATCCGTCCATCCATTCAACAGAACCACCAAATGGTGCCAAGGTTTGACACTTCGGGCAATAACAATAATGGTAACGTCATTTGTGAGTGTCCGGATGCCTTCAGTGTCGTTCACGAATGTCGTAAGCCGTTATTTGTCTCTCCTTTATGCGCAATATGCAGTCGGCAGTAAAAGTCAGACGTTTGCAATAAACACTTTATTATCACTGCTTAGTAATCGGTATTAAGACCTACATCCCTACGGAGAATCGGTGCAAGAAATGCCACTAAGTGAAAAAGCAATACCAAATGTTTAATTGTGAAGGACAAGCACTGATGCAATGAAGACCATTTGAAATTCCAATTCGATGATGTTTACATATTCTTATATATATATTTCCTTCACTCGAAAAAAGAAGGGCATTTATATCAAATATCGAAGAGTCCTTCCTTGCCCCAAATGCGTTCTCTTCCTCCCAACAGACTTTTGCGAGAACAAAAGACTGGATTTCATACAAGAGAGCTGAAAATATTTGTACTAAAATTTATGACTCAAAGATAACATTCTTAAACTTAAAACAAAACTCGTTTCTACGAGAGGCAATTAACAATGTTTATCAACTGTTGAAAGGAAATAGCTTTCATGATCTAAAGCATTTCTGCCACGAGATGAAGATTGCATAAATAATGTAGGTGGTCAGGGGAAATAAAATCACAATAAGAAAATAAAAAGGTAAAAGCAAATATCTTTTTTCTCTGAAACTTGACTGACAATCGTCAGTATATAAGAGTTTTTTCACTTGATATTCCAATGATACATGTGGGAAAGCATTCGCCAAGGATTCTGGAATTACTAAATCATAAAATACTCGGTTGGACTGAGAGGAGCAGAATTTTTTTTAAGTATATGTTCCAGTTGACTGAGAATCAGTCCAGCAAGAAAGTTTCTCCTCAGATATTTCTATATAGATTTCTTAAATGGGTTAGATTATGCCGATGTCTGCGTGTTACCATAGGTGAAAGGTTAGATCATATGAATTTGAGATATTTTGTGCTAGGGATAGGGCGAAAAAAAAAAAAGACCAAGAAGTGTTGGAATAGATGAGACTAAATATGTGCTGAAAAGGAAAAGTGCGCGTAAAAGTGGCCTACATACTAACAGTAAGCTATCTGAGTAGGTGTATGAAGCATCTAATGTTGTGGAAACCTGACTGCTCAGCGGTTAAGAAATTTTATGCACAACACACACACACACACACACACATATATATATATATGTATGTATATATATAATATATATATATATAATATATATAATATATATATATATATATAATATATATAATATATATATATATATGTATGTATATATATATATATATATATATATATATATATATATATATATATATATATATATATATATATCTAAGATCATAGCACACATAATATACAATAAATGCATAATCAAATAAATAAATAAGAATTATAATAAAATCATAAAAAAATACATGCAAGAGTGAGTGTACCATCACGCAAAGGTACCGTTGCCTAATCACATAGAAAATGATGCCAGAGTCCCATAGCCAAAAACACCCCTGCAGACATTGGAGCCAACACCACTGAACAGGAAAGCTTCTACGTTCAATTACGAGTTCCCTTCATTCACGAACCCAAGTTTACCTCCGTCGTCTGTTCCCACCGATAAAGGATCGACAATCTTACCCTTCATTTTTTTTTTATTTCCTTTTTAGCTTTCTGTAAAAGAAAACTATTGAGGAGGCTTTGTGTGTCCGTCAGCACTTTTTTCTGTCCACCCTCAGATCTTTAAAACTACTGAGGCTAGAGGGCTGCAAACTGGTATGTTGATCATCCACCCTCCACTCATCAAACATGCCAAATTGCAGCCCTCTATCCTCAGCAGTTTTTATTTTATTTAAGGTGGAAGTTAGCCATGATCGTGCATCTGGCAACGATATAGGCCAGGCCACTACCGGGCCGTGGTCAAAGATTCACGTGCCGCGGCTCATACAGCATTATGCCAGACCACCGAAAGATAGATCTATTTTCGGTGGCCTTGACTATACGATGAACAGAAAACTCGATTGCGCCGAAGACCCTGCGGCGCATTTATTTACTTGTTTCTGTTGCAACCTCTCCTGAGAATCTGCTTTCTGCAGTGTTCGCCATTTCCTTTGTTTTGTACAAAGTCAGTATTTTCTGAGAAGGTGAATTCAGGTGATCTCATCTTCATAGGAAACGTCTCTGCCGTTTGATCAGATAAATTCAATTTCCGCTTCATTGTGTTAGGTGTCCTTTCTAATCTCTTGCTCTCTCTCTCTCTCTCTCTCTCTGTCTCTCTCTCTCTCTCTCTCTCTCTCTCTCTCTCTCTCTCTCTCTCTCTCTCTATCGATTGCATCTCTGTATGCCTGCCAAAGTCTTTCAATTTTCTTTTCCGAGATGATAATAAAAAATTATATTTTCTTACTTATTTTGATACCACGAGTAATCACCATCATTATTATTGGTGTTATGATTATTATTTTTAGTGTCGTGGTTGTTGTGATTCCTTATGATGTTGTATCGAAGGATGCACAAACGATGTGCCATATCCTCTCTCTCTCTCTCTCTCTCTCTCTCTCTCTCTCTCTCTCTCTCTCTCTCTCTCTCTCTCTCTCTCTCTCTCTATGAGTTCATAGGGCCGCGATATCGCGTTCAGCTCACAGACAGAAAAACCACCGTTTGGTTTCGTACCATACGAAGAGAAACTGTATGAGCGCGTTCACACAAGAAGTTTGGAAAACTTAGTATTTAGAGGTAAACAACAAACATCAACGTTCAGTACTGCGTTCATATAATACCATTAAAGGGAGGCCGCATTTCACCACTTGAAACCACAACCATGACCATCAATGTCTGTTAAAGTTTTGCCTTTATTTTTGTTGGAGACCAACGAGACGGAACTTCTAATTTCGGTTAATTTACGAAACCAAACATGAGGTTGTAAGGCGATATTTCTTCTCGGGAGCAGTCACACCTTCAGACCTCATTATAGCGTAATGCCACTTTTCGTGACATAAGCAGTGATTTTTTGACAACGTAGATTGTTATATCTTTTAAATATGAAACAAAAAGAAATAAATTTAAAGAGGACGTCACCACGACCACAATTGGAATAATCCGCGATGCTCAACATGCATATGATTATAATACATACACACACACACACACACACACACACACACACACACACACACACACACACACACACATATATATATATATATATATATATATATATATATATATATATATATATATATATGTTTGTGCGTACATATATGATGTGTATGTGTGTGCATGGTTGTATGTGTGGTGGCATCCATGTGCACCTCTATGCATATATATGTCTAAATGCATTTTCTAATCCCTTTTAATACAAGATGAGCTAAAACCCGGGGAAATGGAGGGTACGAAAACTATACCGAACAGCGAACAATTAAATGGTGTGAATGTTTCAGGTGTGCTTCTTTAGTTCGCTATTTCGCATTAGCGGATGATAATACAATGTAGCAAATTGAAGGATAAAGAATGAATGAAAATACAGATATACGCTGCGAATTTGTGTAGCTCCTTTTGGGAGGGTAACTGTTCTTCACCGTGTAATATGGAAATAACTTTACTTTGGGAACTAAAACTAAAACTGTGGCTTGGGGGCGCATAATAAGAATTTGTTCTTTCCTTCAAAAGAAATTATATTGAACACTGTGAACTTAAAGCTGTTCTTATCCTCATATTTGACATTAAAGAGTAGTAACCACATTTGTACACATAAGTGAAGGTTAGTTTTTGCCACTGACGAGAAATGTTGCACAACTAATAATGTATCCAAATAGAAATTGATTAATCTCTTTTTAGACATTTTTATAAAGGTAGCAATTCAAATAAATATATACTTGTGCGCCGCCGTGAAGATGATTTTTAAGACTTCACTTAAAGAAAAAAAATCCTTTACGGTCTTCAAAGGAAAAATCCTGTTAATCCTTCCTGTTTCCTTTGCAAGTGATGTCAGAAACAGAGAGTTGTTTCAGCAGCAAAAGCTGTTTTCGCTCTTCCTATCTCGCTTTCCTCTCTCTAACGCTGCGGATACGTGGCGCGCGTAGTTGTCTTTTAAAGATGTCTGCAGCTCGGGAAACTCAGGTTTTAAGACGCCTTCTTCTCTTTAAGAGTTGTTCCCTGCCTCGACCCCTTTCCGCCTTGTGTTTCCCGGCGCGTGAACGACGGGCGTCTCAGGTCACTGATTAGCGTTTTTTGAGAGGAAATTTTTAACTAAATTAAGAAAAAAATTCGGTTTCTTCCTGCAACATATTTCTTCTGTACACCTGTTTGTGTTTTTCATGCTTCAACTAGCATCGCATTACGAAGACAAGGACACTAAGATCTTCACTGACAACTTCTTTACGTCTAACAAACACTCACACATGTGATATATATATATATGTGTGTGTGTGTGTGTGTGTGTGTGTGTATGATATCGGGCGCGCAGTACAATTTCTCATGATCAAGATAAGTGACGAAAGCAACACATGTAATAATAATAATAATAATAATAATAATAATAATAATAATAATAATAATAATAATAATAATAATAATAATAATAATACTATAAACAGGGTGATAAATGTGATAGAATCAACTTTCTGAATTACACGTTGATGGAGAATTGAAAGGGAGGCGTGAACAGTATCCCCGTCTAACCACAGAAGTAATGACTCCAGTGGAGGGTTGTCCAAAGGTATCTGGCAACATTTCAGCCTCACGCTAAATCCATCGATTTATCACTCAAGTGTCAGCTCTGTTGCTGATCTTAATCCAGTTATAGATAGTCGTTTTAAACACAAGAAAAGTAAGAAAATCAGATCAATTCCGGCATATAAGGCCATCCGCTGAAATTCACTTAGTTTAAGGATAACTACCATAGTTAATTTCTGTCAAGTTGTTTTGACGAACTGCTCCTCACTGAGCGAGCGGCTGCCTACTGTCCTGGGTCAATACCCTAGTGTACCATGTATCCTAATCTAGTTACGGACATTCGTCTTCACCACAAGACAAACCAATAAGAGCCCGTGCTGGCACAAGGCCAGCTAAATCTGAAACAACGACAAATCAAGAGATGGGTAGATTCCTACATTTAAAGCCTCTCGCTCAAATTCATTTTTTTTATCGATACCTACTATAAAGTTAGAAATAAGGCAAAAGTGTTGACGAACAGCAGCTCAACGGGGAAACAGGCTTATTTTACAGTGAAAGCAAGGGATTTATATGCTCCCCGAGAAAAGGGACTTCTGTTAACGAGGGTAGAATTTTAAGGCTCAGAATGAAGGTGCAGCAGGGCACTGAACCCGGTTCTGGATACGAATCTTTTTCTAAATTTGCGGGATTATGATGAATTCCTCTGAGTCGAAATTCCTGAACTTTTTCAAGTCTGTACAGATGAACATACAATAGCATTCGTAATTACCACGATACGTTAATTACATGGCGTGAGCCATGTACATTAATAGTTGATAACTAAAATCAAATAAATTCTTTAATGAGACTGTAAGTTATTAATATTTATAAGAATTGCTAAAAATATTTTTTTTATTCCCTGTAAGCTATTTATAATAGCAAATTTTTTGTTTATTAAAATAGATTAAAGATGACGATCCCTGCGATTTGCCTCTGAATAATCTGTTCAAGAGTTACACTGACGGACATAGAGAGTGATGCTTTTATTATAAATGAATTCCGAGGCCCCTTTAGTTCCAGCCATTCCCTTTAGACTGTAACAGGTTCGCACCTTCGGGAGAGCAAACATTCGTTAGTCTCAATTCAATTAAGAATTTGAGCAATTGCTTTGTAGGAAGTCTCACTGATATTCCGTCGATATGCACCCGTCTCCGGGTGTACATATGGTGTTTAGTTGTATTTCCTATACACGCTGTCAGTTAGTCGTTTTATTATGTGAAACGAGGTGAAAACTAATGACTTTCGGTCTAAATTTCACTAATTATATGAAATTCACCCGTATGTCAAAGGACGATGACAGTGACGTGGAGATATACGGTTGTTGGTTTGATAAAAGTCTAATGCAATAAAATAAAATTAGATAAAAGAGAGAAAGTGAAGGAAAATGATTTCTTGAATTTAAAAAAAAAAATCCTATGAAGTTTGATGACATTCAAAAACAAGTTTACTGCAATAGTTCATTAACTGCGAAGAAGTCTGGAGCAATTTTATTTCTCAGAATTTTGACAGATATTGTCGAATACAAAATCACTGTATCTGTATATCTAAATTCTAAGAGATAAAACACTATATGGCCACTCATTAGTTAATGAATTTATTCATTAACTAATGAATATATATTAAGAAATATACACTCTCACCAATGAATGAATGCATGGGAGTTATTAGCAATAACTACTTTGCAAAACACGGCGAGGGGTGTCCAGGTTTCTTTCATTTGGTGCAAAGGTTATCGAACAACACTCCCGTGGCAGCCTACCTCCGTTGGGTCCCTGCCAATTTTTATGCCCATGAAAGTGCATCATGTAGAACTGTTCTCTTTTTTGTTGCCTTGACTTCAAGCTGCGCAGATAGAATTTTGATAAACCAAAGTACTAATGATTTCCCGATATTGTTCATCAACGTGAACAGGATACCATACGTGGCCTGTCCACTAAAACCTCTTCAGTGAGGAAAAAAACGTTATTATTCCAGCACAGTGAAATCAAGGCATAATACATGCGGATGCAAGCACTGCTTAGTCTCTGTAGGATCAAAAGGATTTTCCTTGAAAACTAAATTGTGGTCCATGTTCCCAATAATAACTTTTACACGGATTAAACCAGGTATAAAATCTGTTTTTTGGGACAGGTGTTAGTCTAGCATTTTAGTCTTTCCCCACACAAGGAAAACAGAATGCCAAAATAACTATTAACCGTAAAAAAAATAGTAGAAACAGATGACATATAAAGCCACTGACTTCAGAATCAAGGTATTGGCAGAATATTCAGTTCAAAAAGAATAAATTGATTGAGTGAAGGTGGAATACGATATTGCAGAGAAGACTGTCAACAAAAAACCGCGTTCGATTGATGTCGAAGGAGCAATGAAGTACTTATTCGTCATACTCCTGCAAACCGCCATCAGGAACGAAGTAAGTGTGACTGCTATAAAAGAACTGCTTGTGATTCATAAGTTTCGGTGACTACAGTGAACAATGATTGTTTTATTTGTAACCATGTTGATTCCCCTTTCTTTAAATAAAAGAAAATGAGCGTGAGTTAAGGGAATTGGAGTCCTAAAGGTC
This sequence comes from Macrobrachium rosenbergii, assembly GCA_039081455.1. Lineage (NCBI taxonomy): Eukaryota > Metazoa > Arthropoda > Malacostraca > Decapoda > Palaemonidae > Macrobrachium > Macrobrachium rosenbergii. The sequence goes on from JANJGK010004878.1 coordinate 19,106, forward strand.
ATCGAATTCTTTTGCTACTCAGCTTATTAAAGGGAGTATTTCCTTCCGTGTGATAAAAATAAGCATCTCGAATACCAATTCAGTCTTTGAATTCTACGAGTTACCTAAAGAGACGAACATATAAATGGATATTTTTACATCTAAGCAATATCCAAAAATAAGATAGCGCTGAGCTGTTAATTAATGCAAATCAATTTAAATCGATCTGTAAATTGCATAATATTTTGCATATGTTTGATTCCCTCACCAACCCACAAAGGGGCAATGAAACGCTCTACCAGAGGTTGCGTTCAGACCTGAGGGAATCATGACGGTGAAGGAAAGTAATAAATTGCCAACGATGGAAATGTCTTTTTCTGCGCCATTTCCTTTGGGGGGCGGACTGTTTTCCAATGCGTGTCCTTGTTATTTCCGGGCAGTTAAACAACCTGCAGAGAAGATGGAAATTTCGGGAGGTCTTCTCTTTGGTCCTTAGTTATCATTTTGTTAAGAGGAATTTTGAGTAAAGAACCCATGGCTACTGTCTCGGCCCCCGCCACCCCCCGCCTTTTTTTTTTTTTTTTGCTTTATTTTTCATTGTCTTTTCTGATTTCCAACCAGTTACTCAAGCGTTTTTTTTTTTTTTTTTCATTCCCGAATTGGCAGGTAAATCCTTCCTTCGTGAATAACCCCAACATTTTTTCTTCTTTTCGGATCTGTGGCTCAGATAAAGAAATACTGATTTCCGTTCTGCTTCTCATATAATAAAAAAAATACATGGATGACAATGCATGAATATTCATTAACATCAATTCCTCTCAAACTTTAACATCAAGCTTAAATCTGTTACGTAAAAAGGATTACTGTTATGTTTCACATGATTTGGATATATATATATATATATATATATATATATATATATATATATATATATATATATATATATATATATATATATATATATATGTATAGTTTTACTTTATGTTGCAATGTTTTGCATGCCATCATAAATCCAAACATAAATTTGCAAATTTCCTTGGTAAAAACAAAGCAGCGTAATACTCGTTCAGCGGCTTTGACGTGCATGACATTACCTTTCCAATTACTTAAATTGGAAGCGCGGCGTGTTAGTTCATAACAATTAACTCCGCAAGAAAAGGTCTTTTAATTAAAACTGCCAGCAGCGTAATACTGTTTTGATCTATTCCGATCTGAGTGAAACGTTGTTTTCAAAAAATATTCTATTTCGGCATATTAGTACACTTGCTGAACGAAACACGCTTTCTATCCTCTGGTATATTGAAAAATCTTGTAAAGCATTTAAATGCTGAGTTTTCTTTCGTTTTATCTTTTAGGAACAAATTCACAGAATGGCGATTGGTTAATCTTGCTGCTAACATCAAAGCAAAAAAACTAGTGCGCCTCTCTCTCTCTCTCTCTCTCTCTCTCTCTCTCTCTCTCTCTCTCTCTCTCTCTCTCTCTCTCTCTCTCTCTCTCTGTTTATGATAATTCATTCTGCCATGGGCATTCTTTCACTGTGTAAATATATTGTTCGCATATTGCTTATCAATAACCACGTGTTCCGGAAATCATCTTATCACCCTTGGTTTTTAAATTGCAATTGTGTCATTTACAGATAAAGATAAATCGATGCACATAGTTATTTCAGTGGATTTAACTAGAAAAAGCAATATTTAGTTTTTACTCTTATTTGCATTACAACAACGACTGAACGTAACCCGGACATTGTATCAAAGTTATATTAAGAAAATAGTCTTGTAAAATCCCAAGGTTACTGTTTTCTCAAGATAGTCTAGGAATAGGGAAGATATCTACGTCATATATGATTGCAAAAGTCAGGTGAGAGAAGATGATTAATATAAATTCCATGACGGGGTTCATTAAGAGATACTTCAGGACTACTTTCAATCTTTTGTATATTTTATTAGGAAAAGTATTCTTATTCATTGTTCCAGTAGATAAGAAAACTTATTAGGTGATAATATCGCACAGGAAATTTTGGGATTATCTTCATTGCTGGTTAATTTCCTGAAGGTAAATGAAATCATTATTTTTCTGTCTTATCCATTAACTTGGGAAACTTTCCTTTCGAAATCACTAGCTTTCATTTTCAAATCTGAACTCTTCAATATTTTACAGATTGGAATATGAAGGTTTATCGGAATATAAATTTTCTCTACTTAGCATTAATGTAAGCAGCATTTTTGTACGAGTGCGTTCCAGTGGTTTATAAAAACAGTTTCGGTAAGGAAAAAATCCTTTTTATATGTATTTTTATAGTCCTTCCGTACAGGAAAAATATTTTGCTTAGTTCTGTAGTAAAGCTGGAAAAACCCTAAAAAAAAAAAGGTTTTTATTCTTCTTTGACGAAAACCAAAGTCTCAAAAAAAGAATAAAAATACTCCCCGAAAAGTGAAGAGTAGATTATAAGAATAAAGACTTCACAAGAAAGTCCCATCAAATGGATAACAAGTGACGAAAAATACAATGTTTGAAAATGGAAATAGGAGCCGTTTTATTACCGTGCTTCTGGAAGTCTAGATTTCCTCGTCAAAAAAAAAAAAAAATCACGCATGCGTGATGAATGGCTGTAAGAAAGTTCGCATGACGAATGTTGCCAAAGGACTCGAACCTCACAATCCTTGGTAGTGAGGAATTAAAATCTCTGGTGGTGTTCTTCAATGCACCATCTTAAAAGGTACATATGAAGGAGCAATAATGGAGAGTGAAGGAGCCATAATGGAGGGCTTGTGTGTATTTCACTACTTTGCCAAACGGATGCTATAATTTTAGCAGACACTGTACGGCACGATGGATCATACGCGTTCCGGTCGTAAGAGCATTTTTTTTTTTTTTTGCAGAAAGTCGACACCTTGTACAGTATACGGTAATTATGCAATAAAGTACAGCTGGAACTTATTTAATACTATATCGTCTAAGGCTGCTTCACACAGCTTTAAGGGCAAATATAATTCAAGTGGTTCCCATAACACCAGTACTTGAAGGCATTGTTAGGAATCGCTGTAATTTTGTAGACCCGTTTTCTTTCCTTTCCGTTCAACTATCTATCTTGGTAAATACCTCATTTTTTTGTATTTACCTATAAGTTTAAACCCGTTATTAGTATTTACATAATGAGTTACAGCTATCAGTCTAGCGTATGTTTTATATTTGTTTAAATGATTCTGCAATAGCAATATGTTGAAAGACGAAATCAACTGGACTACAAAATCCGCGTCTGAGATATTTTTCAAAATTTACAGTTCAAACAAAAGAATACAGAACTGTCGAAAAGAAATAACTCATATAAAAAGAGTGATAGGGCCATTACAAAGGTGATACTTGAGTCATAATTCATTTCTATTGACTTTCTCAGCGGAATTTATGGCGCAAGAGTCCATTGTGAATGTTATTCAACATTCCATTGCTCTACGTTCTATCGAGTTCCTTCACCTCCTTTCCACTTTCACACAATTCCTCCTTCTTCCCACTCTTTCCTCCCTTCTTCTTGAAACTTTCTTTTACTTCTCCCTTCACTTGTCCCTTCCTCTCTTAGTTAGCACTCTCTTGGCCGCGAGTTCGAATCTCCGAGAGGTCAATGAAGAATAAGAGGAATTTATTTCTGGTGATAGAAATTCATTTCTCGCTATAATGTGGTTCGGATTCCACAATAAGGCTGTAGGTCCCGTTGCTAGGTATATAACCAATTGGTTCTTAGCCACGTAAAATAAATCTAATCCTTCGGGCCAGCCCTAGGAGAGCTGTTCATCAGCTCAGTGGTCTCGTTAAACTAAGGTATGCCTTTCTCTTCATTTAATTCCACTTTCTTTCCTTCCCCAATTTTCCTTTATCCAGTCCATCTTTCGTGCCTTGGACGTCGTGCATCTTGATGCTTTTGTAAATAACTAATTGCTTTGAATAGATCATTTTTTTGATACAAGAAATTGCCATGAAAAACCATCTCCTGGAACCTTAATTAACCTGATAGATATTTCTTAAGTCTCCTTCTGCTGATTCTCAAAGATCACACTGAAACCATTTTAAAAGAATTCAAAATACCGGTACACTCATTATTCTGTGTGCGTATGCTGTGATGATATAAACAGAGAACTAGGAGAAAATTTACTCATTAATCAAACCCAAAAATGACTCACATAGAGTAAAGTATTTTTGACTGGAAATTTGTCAAGCTTCACTGTGCATAAGGGAAATCGTTTGTGGCAGGGGCTCTGATCAGCGTGCCTGGAAAAAAACATGTTTTTATATTGTACAATTTTGTTTACACCGGTTTTTTTTCTATATCTGTAGCGTAGGTTCTATATCAACATACGTTTACGTAAGAGTATGTAAAGATAAAGAGTTGTGAATGCTTATTTATGAATTCACGCACACGCATTTAAATGCCTCTGCCTCAATCAACACTGAGAACCCTCTGGCATTCAAGATCCTCCTTGCACAGCGACCTGTTGGCTGCTTATTCCAGCCCGGAATCCACTGCAAGGAGAATTAAGCTTATTCCGGTGAGTCCTGTTGCTCTCCCCACTGTCAGGACTAAATTACCCCTTGATTCAGAGGATGATGTTGCTTAATCCATTCGCCACCCATATGTCGAAGTGTATTGATGAATTAATAGTGCAATCCAGCGATCTGTCTTGGTACTCTGGCGGTCAGGTTGAACGCCCCTTCGGTTTCTCGGAAAGGAAATGCTGAACTGAATTCTCCTACATGAGCTATCAGTTCATTTGTCATGACTCTTATGCTCTGCTTATTGTTATGAACATGATTTCCAGTCATCCTTTTTATTCTTATTTCTCTTATGACGAATGACAACAAATTTTACAGCCACATCGTTCTTCTGTTAACGTATTGTTGATTATATGAATAAGTTATATTTTGTGTCCATTTTATCCTTATACTTTGCATGTTTATTCAGCGCATTTTGCAAAATTGGTCTTGATATATTCAAGATCAGATTTCTAGGATAAATAGATTGGGAGGTTTCCAGTATAAAAAAAAATAATTTTTAATGAATTTTACTTAATTTCGTCGTCTCTAGAGCCCGTTTAAAGGAAGAGAAAGCAACATTTATTCGTGTCTTCCTATCTTACTCTTAACCTGATGTTTTCACCTTATTTTTCATGCCAAACTTCGCAACATCTCTCTTTTCTTTTAATTGTACTTCCTTTATCAAAAAGTTATGATTCACAAGTATGACTTACTACGGTACAAATTCTTATCGAAGGCAATCGTTAACCAAGCGTGAAAACCCAAGTAAATAATCGCTGAAATACCAGACTTTAAGCGTGAGACTCGCCAAGACATAAACAACAACGACGTTCCACTAACTCGCCGCTGCTGTAAGGGATGCAAGTTGGAAATCCCAGAGATAGAAAATATATTCGGCCATTCAGTTCCCTGTTTATATCAGTGGCATTCCCTGTTTTAAAATTATTATAATTATTATTGATATTATTGTTCAAAAGATGAACCCTATCCATAAAGAACAAATCCACATTGACTTGAAATTCAAACTTCTAAATCAATTTCATTGCAAGAAAAAGGATTCAGTATTCATTATGCTAAGAAAATGTCTACATATTTATATTCATTAACTAACTTTTAAATGATTCTGTTTCAGCTTAACCATTTCCCAGCTAGGATGATAACAAAGAGAGGAATGCCTTAGGAATACACCTAAGTTTATAAACCTCATTATCATTATAATCTCACTCCTTTCTACCATCAAGATCATTTCTGTTAAAAGCAAAAAAATTAGTTTTTCAGAAGCAGATGACAATCATCGTCGCTCTTATTTCCAAAAAAAAAGGTTAAAATCGTGTGATTCTAAAAAGAATAAATCACGAACGCCATTCAATCGAGGTCCGTGGCTTTAGCTAATTATCTGTAATAAGTGCTGACAATTTTTCAGTCAAATTTCCTTGATGATGACTACCATTATATGCTAATCTGATGTTACTGGCCAATTATAGGGAGCTGCATTCTTTCTTTGAAATAAGTTTAGTGTTTATTCTTTCAATTTGAATATATACAGTACACACACACACACACACATATATACATATATAATATATATATATATATATATATATATATATATATATATATATATATATATATATATATATATATATATACATATTATATACATATATATATATATATATATATATATATATATATATATATATATATATATATATATATATATATATATATATATGATGTTTACTTATAAACCAAGCACATTAAAATTATAGGCCTAATAAAACTTTAATTAAAATTTAAGTCCATCATAAAGCACATTCGCCCTTAGAGAGAGAGAGAGAGAGAGAGAGAGAGGAGAGAGAGAGAGAGAGAGAGAGAGAGAGAGAGAGAGAGAGAGAGACGTAATAAATATAACAGAACTCTCTCAGCAACTAAGGGTCACGGGATTTAAACCACGTGAGAAATACATCGATACTTGTTTAAGTTTTAACCGCAAACTATATTTTTCGGGAGTGACGGTTGATCCTTTCAAAAAAGCAATCAAAATTCATTCCCTGCAAAACGGGTTTCTAATCTCCGTTAACTATTAAGACAACTATTAAGCAGCTTGAATTTTTATCATATCTGCCTATTTTCTCGTTTCAGTTGAAAGTACAAAAAAAAAAAAAAAAAGCTTTGGGGATATTACTTTCGTTCATAGATTAATTACTAGTTCCTAAGAAGCTATGATAAAATAAATATATACAATTCTTGTTAATCTTCAGTTTCTGTATCGAAACAGAAGAAAAAGCAAAAGTTTTACTATTCGTTTGTCTTTAATGCTCTTGGGCGAACTTGATTTTTATTTTTTTCTAGTAAGGGTAAGTAATGCTGTTCAAATACATGTCTTTTGGTATTGACTTAACAGTATTTGTTTAAAGAATTATTCATGATTATTTATGTTTTGATTATTTTAATAATTGCATTACACAAGCTCAGTGTAATATTTCCTTCTAATTCTGTTAACATTATCTTATTTCCTTTCATATGTTAAAATCCTCGGCAATGCAGTTTTAACATTTTTTGCTGCATTTATCTGTAACTCCTTTTCAGATTAATTTCTTTCCTTCTGAGAGAAGTAAGAAAGTCAGAAAGAGATGAGGAAAAAATAATTTTTTTTTCCAGCTGCGACACTGGTCGTTTCCAAAGGAAACCTTTTGCAAGACCAAGGAACGTCACCGCCTTGGCTTTCCTTCAAGCGTCAGGCGAAGACTAAGAAAGAGAGCAAACTCTAAGGAACAAACAAACTGCTTTGTTGCAAGCAGAATACTCTGCTTCAGGGTTAGTTCGATAGTTCTAACTCGGTCAATATAAAGTATCGATGAAAAGAGCTAATATAAAAAGTCCTTTTAGGAGACGGAGATGAAAATATTACTAACTCTCTGGATATAGAAATATCCTGGTATCCATATGTTTCCATGTGGATTCATGAAAATCTTTCTGATAATGATTATTGATTATTAGGTGAAAACATAAAGTTTGCTATGGAATAAAAAAACGAGTGAGTTGTTTCAAAGATAAGATATTTTAACGTAAATAACAGGAAAAGAGGAATCACAAACATCATGACCTCGCCTTTCCAGAAGTTCCTTTTCCCTGTCCCATCTTTGCATTACTGCAGCTCAGCAGTCTCAGACCAAGTGCCCCTATTAGTAGGGTTTTTTTTTTTTTGTGATTTCAAAATGGCCCTTCTGGCTATCACATACCATCAATATACTGACACTGCAAATGGAGGCACTAAATCTCCTGCCATGAATTCCAGAGGAATCGATTAAATACAAGGAAAAGGAACTTTCAGGAATGGTAAATTTGAAAGACTTTACACGTGCTTGAAGATGCTGACCTTACAAAATTTAAATTAGCTCTGGTGACGAACGGTCTCGGAGCCAAAGACGAAGGTAATATCTCCTGCTCGAGGAATTAAAATGAATCACACCGAGATAAGGTGTGGCCATAAATAACAGCCATTAAGAGACTGTAACTACGACATAAATCGTGACCCACTGACGATGAGGCGACTAAATTTGCCGGAAGGGCATTTGTCTAAAACTGATGCTTTAGGTTTCCAGATCATTTTTAATCATACTTCAGATTTACACTTCATACCTTATTGCTATCTTAAGTCTTTTAAGGTATCGTAATCATGAAGGTTATAACAATATAAATTGTATAACATCCATCGATCAAAAGATTTGTAATATCCCTGCCTCATCTATCCTGTCATTCACCTCTAGTCTCACTCCAACATTTCGAGTGAGGTTTATTCTCATTCATGCTTGAATAAATCACCTTACACTGCTTTGGTCTCATTGGGTTTATTAACCTAACGCCTGCATATTTTCATTTTCAAATTTTATGCTCTTAGAAACGCTTTCCAACTCCCCCTGATCCTTATGACTTCACTTCGCTGTCCCAGAGTTATATTGCATTGTTCGTTAAAAGAGAATTATTGTATTAATTAATATTACAACTTTTATTTCAAATATCCTTAACCCATTTCTCTCCTTCTCAAACTTCTGCTATCACACCTCTCAGTAATAGAACAGACATCCACATGAAGGTACTGCCTTTAGGCACAATTATATTACAAATAAAAAATTTTATGGAAAAAAAACTTTGGTACGTGGTGAAACCTTTGAAAGGATTACATGAAATAAGAGTAATGGTCAGGTAAATACAATTAAGTCAAAAGATTAAGCTCGCTTCAATGAAGACTGACAGAGATACAGAGAAGGTTACTTTAGTTACATCTTGACGTTGTGACGGAACTGATTCATAAGCCCACTGAAACAATGTGTGTCCTGCGTCTCTTTTAAGATGCCGTTTAACTAAGCTGAATTGCACACTAGCCAATAAATCCTAAGCTAACTCATCCCAGGGGACCATTTCCTGCCAATACTACCAGGAGGTAAAATTCCTCAGACTCCCAAACAGCTGAGGTCATTCTCTTTGAGATTTCATTTAATTTTACTTAACTCCCACTTGCTCTTTTTGAAATATTTACAATCTCTACATACATTTCCCGAAGCCAACGAGTATCAAGGACATGTCTTCGTGATTACAATAGACTCAAAACTATCAGACAAGAAATATAACCAAAAGAAAAGTTGAATTTACTAGTGAAGACCAAAAATGTTACTCTCAGTAGTAACAAACACGAAGCATACTGCGTCAGGAAACATAATTGAGGATTCCATGAAGATGAGGTTTTTCTCAGCAGAATTATCTTCAACTCAATTAGGATGAATGAATTGATAAATATTGTAATATTATTCGTTGTATCAGCAGCAGTAGTAGTATTAGAATGAAAGCTGTAGGTGGGTGAGGACTCATGCAACTTAATGAGAAAAGAACAAAAATAATCTGGAGAAAGACATTTTTGTAAGCTTACCAGTAAACCGCAGTAAAGTAAAGGCAGACTTTAACGTGTCGTTTGTCCATAAAGAAACTAATATTTGTGGAATTATGACAGTCTCACAAGTGAACAACAGGTACGTTTATGTTCCTATATTCAAGGCAGAGCAAAAAGCATCTTCCTTTATTTTAGAGCTTTGTGGACAAGCCTGTGGTAGCTTCTGTCAATGCGAGGTCTTTATCACCACCCGGAGGATGTGCTTCTGAAAGCGATACTTTCTGACATTCGTAATGGCTAATGCCAACAGGGAATCAGTGTGGATTTACCAATAGCCAATGTTTGCGTCCTGTCTTTACAAATTAGGAAATGGTCCCAACATTTCTTTAGCGCAAACATTATGTTAAATTCAGACTTTAGTAGTTCCAGGATATTGAGAGTATTTTGTTATTTCCCACTGAATCATAATTTCTACAGAGTAAAACACACACACACACACACACACACACACACACACATATATATATATATATATATATATATATATATATATATATATATATATATATATATATATATATATATATATATATATATATATATATATATATATATATATATATATATATATATATATATATATATATATATATATATATATATATATTATAATGAGAATTAAGGAGACCCTTTTGTTAATTTTAATTTAAATGGGAAAAAATATATAAACTGAAAAGTATTCACGAGTCATTTGATTCTCATTGTGGAAGTAAATCTTTATGTGAAATATCCACTAAATTGCGTATCTCCCTTTTCCTACTTTACTGTCAGGAGCAAGGTCGATTGAGCATACGGAAGCTCGATTTATTCAGTCCTGGAGTGAAATTGCTGTTTGGCTTTAAACTGCATTCAGTAATTCTGTTATTGGTCAAATGGATTAGGTTATTTTATATTTCTACGTAATAACCCTGCAAACCTTCTTTTCATTACTGATATTCATTTGTTATATACAGTGTACGAGAGAGAGAGAGAGAGAGAGAGAGAGAGAGAGAGAGAGAGAGAGAGAGAGAGAGAGAGAGAGAGAGAGAGAGAGAGAAATGATACACATCACGCAATACCTGATTTTTTGGGTATGATGGAGTTTCGAGAAACTTCCTTTGATCTGAATCAAATATGTCCATATTTAAGAATATGTAGTAAAGTGAAGTTGCAACTGCTTCCGGAGCAGAAACTTTCAGAGCCAACCAAGGAAAGAACTTTAATTTTCTGTAGAAAAGAACGTTGGTGGCCCTCTTCGTGTAATTTGCAGGTAATTAGTGATGGTCTGATCATACTTAAGGTGAAGAAAGTTTTCCATTTTTATTCTTTCTATATATAGATAGATAGATAGATATATGTGTGTGTGTATAATTGTTTTAATAATATTAACAATAACGACGATGGCAATAAAAGCAATAACAATTCGAATAATGGTAAAGAATCTAACAATGAATAGTAATCATATAAAAAATATACAAGTTGAATAATTTACGCGCATGTGATTGGTGTTTTTTTTTTCAGAACATTTTAAAAATATTCTCAACGAAATTTACAATATAACTAACTTTTTTCAACTCCTATAACAGTAGTACTTTGATAACGAACAGGAATTTAAAGAAATGAAAAGTTAAATCACATTTCCGAAAACTGACAATACTATTTCTCGTTTTACTGATTTCTTCCTGTATACGACTGAGCTCAATTCTATCCAGGCGAACAACGCGTCTTTCTCCTGGGTAAGACAGGTTCATTCTGTCGGCTCTTATCGCATGACGTTGATGAAGCCCTTCATTAAAACGTCTCAGTTCTCCTTCTCAAAACATGATCTCTTTTCAAACCTTTATTGATGCCCATGAATGGAATACCTATTTGGGAATATATCTCCTCATTACATTTGGCCATTAGATGTGGCAGTAACGGATCGGCTAACATCTTTTTAAGTATTTCCTTGGAGTATAGCAGCTGGAAGCCACATCACGTCAGGCGGAAATGTACTCTACGGTATGATATATAGAAATCGCTTTGATAGTTGCCATTCGGAAAAGTCATTCAAAGGCTTTGAGTCTCATATTTTTTAAGGCTGATGGGACTTGTTGGAGTTGAGTACTACACGGAAATGCCACGAAAACTACATACTTCATTCGATTATGTAATGCCCTAATGCCCCCTTCTTGCTTTACTATAGAGAAATGGGTTAAGTTTTGACCATTTTGGAAATCTAAGTTTCAAAGAAAAAGTGCTTGCTGATCTCTACCTCCACTAGCAAATTGCATCACTGAAATTCTAGGAAATATATGCAGTTTTTTCATTTATACCCATTCGTAAATTTATATAATGGCAATATGTTTCCAGCTTTTATGTCTAATCCTGAGAATCTAGGAAATACCTAAAGGCCAAATAAAACTGGAGGTCCATTTCTTTTAATTTGTTAAGAAAAATCTTAATTCACGCCGTTTTATAAAAAATACCGTACATTTTGTTATTTTAACCTTCCAAAATAATTGCATTGTGTCCATCATTAGTTCTTTGATTGTCCAGGTCTGGTGAGTGACTATTTGATTCCTTGCAGGCAGACTTTGGGACTCGCCTCTTGAAACCTTCTGTCGTTCGAAAGCTATTTAGCCTTCTTAGGGTCGAGACCACTCTTTTTCCAAATTTTATCTTCATTTCTTGTTTCCTTCTTCTCTAGGCTACGTAAGTTGGTTCGTTTCTCTTGGGAGAGAGTGAGACAGAAAGACAGGTGGTTATGTAACACCTGCTAAAGCTACTTCGATTGGTGACATTTTAACGCTGATAAAAGACAAAGAACGTAGATGTCACGTTACAGATAAAAAAAAAAAAATCTTGCACAACAGCAAACGATGAATTTAGTGTGATGTAAAGGAAAGCGTCAGTCCTTTCACTGTGACTATTTGCATGTTTTTGGAGATGGTCATTCAATAATAACCTTTCATATTTCTGACTAACTGCTTCTGTGCTGTACATATTCTTTATCAAGCACACGAACTATTCGGTATTCCCACGAGTAATTGATTAATTTTTATTAGGTATTACTCTTTGATTAATATGGATTAAACTGAACTGAATATAGAGCTTAGGCCATAGGCAAAGCACTGGGACCTATGAGGTCATTCAGCGCTGAAACGGAAATGGACGGTAAAAGGTTTGAAAGGTGTAACAGGAGGAAAACCTCGCAGTCGCACTATGAAATAACTGATAAGGGAGTGTGGAAAGTAAGATGGAAGAAACAGAATATGAAAGGAGGTACAGCAAATGAACGAAAGGGATTGGAGCTAGGGGCCGAAGGCACGCTCCAAAGAACCTTTAAAGTGATATTCCTACAGCACACCACATGAGGTGTACTGGCGGCACTAACCCCCTACGGGAATTTGATTAAAATGGAGACATCCTCAATAAGACATTGTTAAAAATCTTTAACCTTGCCGGTCCAATGTTATTTATCAAAGGCATAAACGAGTGGCCGTTTATCTTTCTAATTATGCCGAAACTCCTTTAGCAATGAATTCGAGACTGCTTCAGCTTTGAGGTGGAAGTTTCATTAGTTAAAGTTAACAACCCAACTACCACGCATCATCGGAACGAAAATGAAATAAAATAACGTTCTGATGCAAGGAAAGACTGACAATGCTGATATAGAGAGCGTGTATAATCTGAAAATTAGTATCTATGACTATATGTATCAAAACCTTTTTACTGATAAAAGCCTAAAGTCGAAGACTAGCACGCAGGCAATTAAAAAGTCAACGTGAAAGGGCTGACGCCTTCATTTATATCTCACTAAATCCTCTCTTCACGCTCACTTGAAAAACGATTGAATGCCGACAGCCAGCACCCGGTGTCAAAGAACTGAGAGTAAGCTATGCAGATGCTGAAACAAAATATGAAGTAAAATTCGGTGGTAAAAAGTGCGGTAAACTTTCACTTGAATTCAAGTTGCATACATTTGCATCACCTCATCAAGACTTACAGCAGTTGGGAAGTAGGAACGAGTAAACAGGAAATGTTGCGAGTGTTATAAGGTAATTATATAATTGGGTTAACAAACATCGATGTTTTGTATAAATGGCAGAATTTTCATGGTTCTTCAACCAAAAATATTCGCGTCCCAAAGGGCAAACATTACTCTCAAATCTGGAGGAATGAGACTACCCAGTAAGTAATAAAACTGGACTTCAATGAAAAGGTTATAAAGATATATGTAATAAAAGTAATTTACTTGATAAAATATCTGTACTTCTTATGCGATATTTTTTAGTTTAATGGGATATATAAAATAGTTTAACTTTATGGAAAATAATTAGGCAATTTTGTCATTTTAATAACACTCCATAACCTGATAACTCCATACGTCCCTCTACCACAAGAGAAATTATCATTTCCTTCGTATTTTAACCTTGGATTCCATTAAAAGTCTTCACTGCACAGAAAAACTCGAGTAATGCGGCGACGCATAACTTCATTGAGCTAATTGCTGAAATATCTTCTTAATTAATCAACGTCTTTTTCATCTTAGATTCGAGGCTACTTCGTCCCCTTAACTAAGAACATCTGTACAGGCGAGGGCAGTCTTGGGGTCTGACTTAATCCTTCCCCCTTTCCTCTCATTACCAGACTGCTTAACGTAATGGCATGAGTGAGCATTCGGATCACGCTTGCTTAAATTTAAGATGGGTCCATTTGATCTGCCGGGCGACTTCTTTCTTATTCGACTTTGAAAAGATTAATCTCAAAGACGCTGACGCTTCGGCGACTTAGCAGTTTCTTATGAACTTTCATCACTGAAAGACTTGAGCACTGAGAGATTGGGGATATTTCAGGATAACCTTTTTTTTAATTAAATGAAAACTGCAAAATATAAATTGCATATATTACATAAAAAGCGTCTAATGTTAGACTGTTGAGCTTTGAGAATTAGTGGATATTTCAGGCAAACTTTTTTTGTCAGTCAAATGAAAATTGCAATATATAAATTGCATATATTACATAAAAAGTGGCTAGTGTTAAACTGTTCTTGCTTTTTCAGTGGGTATGAAATTATTTTGCCAATTTCAATAAGAAATGGACTAATTGTGAATCAGAAACCAGGCTCGGCATTTCCCTGCTTTATCCTTTGTCCTTGTTCTTTCTCCTTCTCCTTTCACTTGTGCTTGAATTTCCCCTCATTTTGAAAGAACCCCTTAAGGAGAGCCTTATGAGAGCCGAGAAATGTCACCCAATAAACTGCTTTATTTTCTAGACGCCTTCAGGCAAATGACCACGTTTGTTGTTGTGTTGAATGTTAAGGATTCTTATTAATGCATTATCATCCTGTCGAGTAACATTCTAGCGTTGGTAAGTATTTGAGGATGAGCTCGCGGACGACTTAAAGGACGACTTCGAGGATGACCTCGAGGACGAGGTTGACGAGCGACGACGAGGTCGACGGCGACGACGAGGACGACTTCGAGGAGTACCTCGAGGACGACTTCGAGGAGGAGCTCGAGGACGATTTCGAGGACGACTTTTAGGACTACTTCCATGACGAGCTCGAGGACGACCTCGATGACGACTTCGAGGACGAGCTCGAGGATGACTTCGATTATGAGCTCGAGGATGTCTTCGAGGACGAGCTCGAGGACGATTTCGAGGTCGATTTCGAGGTCGACGTCGAGGACGACTTCGAGGTCGACTTCAAGGACGTCGTCGAGGACGACCTCGAGGTCAACTTCGAGGACGACCTCGAGGTCAACTTCGAGGACGACCTCGTGGTCGACTTCGAAGACGACCTCGTGGTCGACTTCGCGGACGACCTCCCACTCCTAGCTCTCTCCTGAATATTTCTGGCATCGTATCTTGTGCCGATACGTCGCCAGGCGTGCATTGCTCTGGACTCTATCGATGTAAAGTAAGATTCATCACTGAAGATTACATTTTTCCAGTCATCGATATCGTAAACAACATGTTGCAGAGCAAAGCCCAGACGAGTGTCACGATGCCATTCCGCGTCGTCCAAAATGGACGGTAATATAAGAGAGAGTCTAGAGGGTAATTCCCAGCTTTTAGACACGAAAGAGACTGTTCCCATGAAGCCTCGGTTAGCATATTTTATTCAAGGAAGCTGGGATCGACGCGGACGACCTTTAAAACACCAGCACTGAATCTCTGTCTGATAGTAGACGTACTGTGAACATGTATATATATATATATATATATATATATATATATATATATATATATATATATATATATATATATATATATATATATATATAAGTGGTTGGATAATGCACGCGAAGAATAATAAACATTAAACCAAGGTATTTAGTTCCGTGCTTCCCATACCTTGCCTGACTTGAAAAAATGTTGAACCAAATCGACCATGTAAAACCCACTCTACCAATCCTAACTAAAAATACCATTGGAACATTAACTGTACTGTTAATCTGACAGATTCAATTATTCCACTATAAACCGCATTAGTAAATAAATATAAGTTCAGTGATCCCATTCCAAAACTCATTTCCACCATGTTGCAATGGAATTCATTTAAGGCAAAAATGAATACTCATAACTGTTACAATCAACTGCAAAATTGAAAAATTCCCATAACTAAAATTACTTTCTGCTAATTGTTTATGAGCATCTAATGGGGATATGAAATCAGTATAGTGGATGTTCATTGAAAGATACCTGTTATACGTGACCAAACGCGCGCAATCACACACACACACACACACACACACACACACACACACACACACACACACATATACATATACATATACATATACATATACATATACATATACATATACATATATATATATATATATATATATATATATATATATATATATATATATATATATATATATATATATATAATTATCTTAACAGCAACAAACCGGAAAGGAACGGTTAATGACAGTTTATATAAATATCATGATATAAAGAACGGTAAGCATGATGATAAATACGACGAAATTAAGAACTGTTGTTCCAACAGTGTACAAGTTCAGTACGAGAATGAATAAGCGATTAAACCGAGGAACAAAGCATAAAATCAACTTTATATTTGTTCCTTTTGTTTTTATCGTATCGTGAAAACAGAAGGCTACGCGAGACCAAGAAATTAAAAGTCGTTTAAACTGTCATATAAAGTTTTCTTGCTAAACAATAGATCCTCAAAATATGACACTTCATGATGAAGATAATAAACGCCTTTCACAGCTTATTTATTGCTACTGACCAGAAAATAGAAATCAGATACTTTAGAAGACGAAAAAGACCTTTTCGTAAGGATTATCCTAAACATCTGGTTTGTACGGTTTAGAAGCAATCAATCTGAATATCAGTTTATTTGTCTTCGGCTCAGTTTGAGGAATTCTGCTTTCCCAACAAAGCTCCGGAATTGAGATTCGATTCGGTGGGTCGGTTAGGGCGTTCTACTTTAATTTTCTCTGCATCACCTGGTATCATATATATATATATATATATATATATATATATATATATATATATATATATATATATATATATATATATATATATATATATATTAAACTAAATAATTAACTGTACCTTGTGAATAACTTACACTCAAAGTGATTTATAATTTATAAGTGCTTCGTCCCCGGCAGGCTTCGAGCCGATGCCTGGTTCAGAGACAATACTTGGACCCTTCGGCCATCAAGAGAGATATAAATTATCTCGACTTATCTGTACATATGCCTGCCGGATTCATGATAACTAGTAGCAAGTTTGTAACGCTTTGTTCCATTCAACGAACATTAATTTTCGCCATTATTAAACTTAAATCAGCAATATCAAATAGAGAACTCGGCATGAGAGTGTAAGTCTAATATTTTCCATCTCCAATAACCCAGCTCTTGTGGGCGTTTCCGTGGCGATAATAAAGAAATTTCATATTCTCTTCCAGACTACGAGAGAGTTTGTGATTATTGTTCACTAGATTATTCCGACCCAATTTCATTTGGGTATGAGGAAAATTGCCTCTCTTATCATTCGATACTTAAGTGGTCTGAGTTCTTTGACCGGTCTTCGCTTGCAGAGAATCTAATTTGCTAGTGTCTTTTGGATGAACTGAGCCACAGTTAGTTCTTCTGATCTGGGAAAACTGTAAACAGGGAATTTTTATTTATTGAGAGAGAGAGAGAGAGAGAGAGAGAGAGAGAGAGAGAGAGAAGGACATATTTTGTTTGTCTATTTAAATTATTAAAAAAAATCATGTTTCCTTTTAAAGGTTAATCCTAGTCAATACTGTATACAAATTTCTTCATCTCTTCCCCTTTCTCTCTCTCTCTCTCTCTCTCTCTCTCTCTCTCTCTCTCTCTCTCTCTCTCTCTCTGACATCTAAAAATTCATTGCATGTAATATGACCGTAACTGCAATCTCTCATCGATAGTATGTTCTTGCTTATTACACTTTTATGAATATTTTGGGGCCGTTGAATTGATAATCACTAATATAGCGCAAGTGATCCAAATTGTCTGTGGTCTGTGAGCAACCAGGAATGAGAGATAAACGCCCTCGGAATAACCTTTCATTCGCTTTTCTTTTGTCTCAGAAACCTTTATTTATTACTTTTTTAACGTAGCTTATAATGTGAATAGTCAACAGGACCGGTTAATCAAGACTGGAGTTTCATGAAAAACAAATCGTAGTCTCAACCTCAATCTCCTGTAGAAGAAAATGCGTTCTTGATAGTTAAACGCTGTATTTATTTATTTTGAAATATTCACGTTATATAAACATGTTCCCAGCTAAAGGAATTTATTAACTTTTTTTTTTTTATTCCGTTGGAGAGCTGTATTAAATGAGGCTTACAAAACACTAAATGGTTCTAAACATATTTCAGTGTATTTGTTAGGCCGATGTATATATTAACTCTATGAACTAATGAATGTAATCTCTCATTTTTGTTTAAAAGACGTAGCATATATATATAAAATTTGTATAAGAAATACTGATTTCAGCTGCTGAATTAATTTCTAAACAATTACTTTTATCATATTTCGTCTTCCGCTTCTCATGAAGTCACTTAGAAGGGCGTTCTGAACTATTTTCCTGATATATGCAGCGAAATAAATATCAGCAGCTGTGCATTCTCCTGCAGCAGCGGCTGCCAGTGCTGCATCGTCCGAATATGAGATTCGTGGGAAACTTTCCACCAAAAACTTGTGGATTTAATATCTCTCTCGGCACCGGCAGATATTGGGCGCTGTAACCGCCGACAGGAGAAGACACTTTGCTGTCTAAAATCTTTAGAGATATTTCTTATATTTACAGTCTCCAGCGTCCCAGTGGCACAATGGCGGAGGATTTTGGGGTAGGAAAGAAACGGTTTAAAAGTCGTCATTTGCACTTAGATTGAGGACGAGGACGCTGAAAACCTTGTGTACTTGTTTTGGAGTAATAAGCCCAAAATCGTTACTTTCCCGCGTGAACTTTATTGGACTTCGTGAAATATCTTGCGGTTATTGAAAGTTTTTATGCTTTTACTTACACCATATTTTCATTTATTTAACTCTCATTACTTCTGTGCACGAATGTTATTACCATACAGTACTTTTTGCCTCTCTCTCTCTCTCTCTCTCTCTCTCTCTCTCTCTCTCTCTCTCTCTCTCTCTCTCTCTCTCTCTCAACGCGTCATCTACTCGAAAAACACGTGACCATTGGAGTTCATATGTTTATTTCTTGTCCACTTGTTTCTCTTATGCCATTTATGTTAATTATTATACTGTTTACTTTTGCTATACATGTACTGAACTCGGTTTTCTCTTAAGTTTGATTATTGCTGATTATAATTGTATTACTATTTAGTTATAGTATTTCGATTTCTGCTGATTATATGTGTATATATATATATAATTATATATATATATATATATATATATATATATATATATATATATATATATATATGTATATACATATATATATATATATATATATATATATATATATATATATTATATATATATATATATATATATATATATATATATATATATATACAAGCATCAAGCGACAAACTTCGCTCAATATGAAGTTCACTCAACCTCAGAATAAGCAACGTGGTGTTGTTACTTAAGGCATTTAGCGGTTTTTGACCAAGTAACAACATCAAGCATACAGTCCGCTTTCTCCTTCAAATTACTTTTTCGCCACACGCGATGTTTTGTTGAAGATGTCCGCATATTAACCAAAGATAAATACCTAATAAAGAAATAAATTTCTCGTGGAAATACCGAGTAATTCGCGTACTAGATGAAGAATATGTACAGCACAGAATAAGATGGTAAACAAGCTGTAAGGTTATTCTTGAATGCCCCATCTCCTAAGAAATGAGGACGGGCAATCTACAGTAAAAAGTCAGCGTCAAAGGACTGACACTTTCTCTCTCGCTCACCCCTTTCTTGATGCTCACTTTAATAAAGCTCTTCGTTGGGTGAGTCGGTAGAACTGTGGACTGTGGACTGGCACTCGCTAGGCCGGAGTTCGATTCCCCGGCCGGCTGATGAAGAGTTGGAGGAATTTATTTCTGGTGATAGAAATTCATTTCTCGCTATAATGTGGTTCGGATCCCACAATAAGCTGCAGTTCCCGTTGCTAAGTAACCAGTTGGTTCTTAGCCACGTAAAATAAGTTTAATCCTTCGGGCCAGCCCTAGGAGAGCTGTTAATCAGCTCAGTGGTCTGGTTAAACTAAGGTATGCTTAACTTTTCTCACTTAGCCTCAAAGGACTAAAAGCGATGCGGGTACTAAATCAAAATATCGGGTAACAATTCAGCAACAAAAGTGCAATAAAAGTCTTTAAAACTTGGATCATCTCATCATGAATGTACGGTAGTAACGGATTACTGAACAGTGATCATTCCGTAGTAAGGAATTACTGAACAGCGATCATTCCGAATCCAGGTTCGCCATGGGATCTCTTTTATTATCACGATTATTCCTCAAAAATAATAAGCTGTAAGCAGCACAGATAAAGTAGTTATCCCATGCTGGGGTAAGAGTACTCACTACTATTGCTAATTTAAATGAAAAGAATACAAATATATATGCAATAAAAGTAATAAATTCATAAAAATATATGTATTTCTTATGGTGATCTTTTTTAAGTTTATTAAAATATTAAAAATCGTATTTAAAGTTATGGAAATTGATCAGGTAATTTTGTCATTTGAATAAAATCAAATAATTTGATCATTCTTTCTCTCCAAACGTCCTTCCACCAAAAGAAAAAGCTCAATGTCCTTCGTGTTTTATCCTTACATTCCGTCGAAGGGATTCATTGCCCAGATAAACTCGAGTAATTGTGATGACACTTCATTAAGCTAACTGCTGACACATTTTCTTAATGTCTTTTTCATCTTAAATTCGAGACAAAATCGTTCCCCTAATCAAAGGATATCTGTGCAGGTCAGAGCAGCCTT
>JANJGK010004878.1:45000-54513 GCA_039081455.1 Macrobrachium rosenbergii
TTTCCCTGTAACTTTTTTCTGTGACTTTTATACCTGTGGCTTTTTTACCCGGATTCAATTTCCCTTCAGGTTTCCGTCTGTGCACGAGTTGTGATTAACGCCAGTCCAGAAGCTAAAAATTATCCTTACGGCTACCCCTCCCACTCATGCCGAGGGCAGTCCTTTAACGGAAAACCTTTCTTGAGAGAAAAGGACACTCTCACTGTGAAATGGTCTACCTTGCATACAAACAGTACCTGATACATTGCTTTGTATTAATTCTCTCCTTTCTTAATTAAAAAGAGACAGAAACTCCCGATAACTTTGAGAACCTGTTAGATGTATACCAGTACGTGTTCAGTACTCGACTTTCTAACGGTCTTATTATTATTATTATTATTATTATTATTATTATTATTATTATTATTATTATTATTATTATTATTATTAAATTAAGATATTTTGCCATATCAGATTCCCTATATACGAGAAGGGAAAATTAAGTGGATAGATATGTTATAAAAGACCACATTATAACATCACGTCACCGACACATCACGTCACGTCAAAGTACGCGAGAATTTCTTACACGTAATCAAATGGATTTCTTCACACCATCACGTCATGTCACCATCAAGACGGCATCCACGTTTTCTTGGAAAGAATAGTTTGACGTGACGGTGCTTGTGCAAGTTTCTGAACGGGATTGTGATGGATAGTGTGAGTACAAGGCACGGCTGACGGGACGGTGACGTGACGTGACGTGTCGGTGACGTGATGGTATAATGTGAATCAGCCTATATCGTTGCGCATCGGCAAATACAAACGTTGTTGATTACCTGAAGACTATCGTCCTGATCTTTCTTATACTGTTGTTATTTTTAATCGTATTTTAACAGCACGATAAAAAAGTATGAAAAATTACTATAAAACTAAAAGTTCGAGGCATTCCAAGGTTATCTTCATATACAAATACTCTTATCCTGTTATATCAAGTGTGTACTACAGTATATGTTAAAACAGTCGACTTTCTGCAAAACAGAAAATTACTTCGCTCGCTGTTGGTGTTTTTCAATTGACTTTTCGACAGCTTAATCAGCGTTCTTTACCCGGAAGGTAGAATGCATTTTGAACAAAAAATCCACAGGCAAATATTAGCTTGTGTTCCACATTGGAAAGGAAAAGAGAGAGAATCAGAGACAGAAACATAAAACATTTCATTTATGATTATATGGATTAGATATTATTTTTGGCCTAAAAACTGTAAACGTAATTTTAATATAAAATTATAAATGGTACCTGGTCATAAAGGCGCTAAACATTTACCTAAAGTGCAAAACCGTTATACTCTCCTTTTTAGCTGAAGGTTCTTCAGGTTAACGTTTCCCTGAGACTGGGTGTCACCTTTTCCCGACTGTGTGAATCTTAGTTATGCATCCGTTATAATATAACTTGAGCAGCCTTCAAAAAAGAAAATTATTCCATTTTCGCGCGAATCTCACCAATACATCGTTATGTGGAATTTTCAATGATTGCCTTTATATATCAAAATCTCCTTCAGGTAACACAGGAAGGTTTACAATTCTAAAATTCGTAATGTGGATCATCTCTCATTATAAAATAAAAGGGTGTTATTCCCAGAGCATGAGGGCTTAAGGAAAAGTAAGGACGTATTCACATCTCTACCGCACTAGTCTTATAGTAATCTATCGAATATACCTTAGAATTAAAAATAAATCAATATTATATGAATGCATATACTTATACACGCACGCACACACACACACACAGACATATATATATATATATATATATATATATATATATATATATATATATATATATATATATATATATATATATATATATATATATATATACGTGTGTGTACTTGTGTCTACTTACGTCAAAAAGCATACTCTTGGAAACGATTCAATCAGAGCAATTTTCACGCTAAAAATGAATTTAAAAAAATAAGACACTCACAAACTCAGAAAAATATTTAGATAAAAAGATATAAGAAAAAAAAAGTTTGCAGCTATGAACTAAACCGTGGGTGTTAAACCTGGACAGGTGATTCGCCCCAGAACAAAATTATAACAGGTAGATTCCGAAAAACGTAGTATTGAGTACTCACCATCAACTTCGTGAATGTAGTTTAACCAACTCATCTACTCTGCCCTTGACTGGACCTGAAAAGAAAGAAGTATATTATTCACATAGATATTTAATATCGTTTGAGTACACGTAACTAAAACGTAAGACAAAGACAATATTCAACGTCGTTCAATACGACTCTTCTCACGGGAGTTGTTATTTTGGGCAATCTTATTTTGCTAAATGAACGGTGCCTGATTAAATGACAAATCTCATCTCATCTTGTACTTCCATCCTTTTCTAAAACCGCTATGAATGAGAAAACTCAGGTGAGGATATCGTATTCACTCCGTTGATGGGGTGTCTTAAGTGCAGCACGCAATTTCGACTCACTGGAATGGAATATAGAGTTTAGGCCAGAGGCCAAGCACTGGGACCTATGAGGTCATTCAGCGCTGGAAAGGAAATTGAGAGTAAGAGTTTCGAGAGGTGTAACAGGAGGAAAACCTCGCAGTTGCACTTACGAGAGGGTGGAAAGCAAGATGGAAGAAAGATATGAATGGAGGTACAGTAAAAGGAACGAAAGGGGTTGCAGCTAGGGGCCGAAGGGACGCTGCACAGAAACTAGCTAAAAATAAATCATTCATCAACCATAGAAGAACGCAGTGATATTGTCATGATTTATATCTCCTACGTTTGACTACGGTTAATTCTTCTGATTTGTATTGAATATGTCTGAGTAAGTCATGATATCAGAGATGAAATGAACTGGGTACTTGACATAATTTCGTTTTCACAATTTCAGCAACGTAAATATTGTTAATTTTGCCCATAAACTACGAATGATTGTGAATGGACACCCATCTCTGTTTCATATATGCATACACACACACACTGTACACACACACACACACACACATATATATATATATATATATATATATATATATATATATATATATATATATATATATATATATATACTGTATGTATATATATATATATATATATATATATATATATATATATATATATATATATATATATATATATATATATATATATATATATAGTGTTAGAATATGACATGGAAATTATTATAGCATAATTACAAATTGCAAGTGGTCCAATTCTTATTTTTTTTAATTAATTTATTAAGTGTGTAAAAGGAGGACAGTAATTGGTTTGTGTTGAGTTTAGAATGATTGAGCAAACGTCACAGTTATGAATAAAATTCATTGATATTCGTAAAAAATATTAAATCGCGTTGGCTACATCATAACAAGTAATTTCTATGCTAATGAAGCAATCAGTGCTGATAAACAAATGTCAGATTCTGAATCCTAACTCATTAATAGTTAAATAACATTAGTGAAATTCCTATCATTATGTTCATTATGCTGCGCTATAAAGGACTCTCGAGTTGACGGGAAGCTTATTATTTAGAACAAATATGGATAGAGAATGTTTTGTTTCTTATTATTAATTGAACAAGAAATGGAAGAATATTTCTTTTAACCTAATTACCCGTTTAATAATAATAATTTGAGAGAGAGAGAGAGAGAGAGAGAGAGAGAGAGAGAGAGAGAGAGAGAGAGAGAGAGAGAGAGAGAGAGAGCCTCACGTTCAATGAATTGTTCTTAACTAATTAAAACCATTCTTTTGATAATTGCAGTCAATTAGTGAAGTCATTAATCATTAATTTCCCGCCGAGAAATTTTAAACTTTATGTGGGAAAAATGTAATTTTGTGCAATAACGATAATTTATGTCAATTTTGTCAAAATATAATTTAGGTTAGTTACTATATGGCTCAATTAGTTATGGAAAATAGATGGGGGTGGATGGTGTTGCTGTGAACTTGTGATGTGAATTAAGATATATTAAATACGACAACAGCATGGTCGTAATCATTATCATATCATGAATTTTTTTTACAATCTTAAATACCCGCCAAGATCCACAGAATAAAATATCTTTATATTAATACCATGGAAGATAAATTGAATATTATATAAATTTCAGATATTTGTGCTTCCTACTCTAGCCTCCTCTTGACAAGAATTCTATAACCGGAACCATTTACACTCCATTCACAGATATATCAACGATACCACCTCGCTTAAGAAGATGTATTGAGATTCTTTCATTCATTATATTTCATTATTTCAAGAAACGGTTTTACTTTAAATTTTCTTTTTGATATACACTTCATGTTGTGTTTTGAAATTCATTATACATATATGTGAACCTAGTCTTGAAAAAATGGACTTTAAATATACATGTACCATTATGTTTTCCATATAATAACTGCACAATCTCTACAAAAATAGTGCTTACCTCTTCCTGATACAGAATGAGTTTTAGTTTTTGCATAATTTATCTGTAGTTACTTAAGGATATTCTGTAGATCTAAGTTTTCACAGATTGTAAGAGGTATGCCCTTGATTCCCAGTTATGGCAGAAAGATATCTTTGCGTCTATACTTAGAGTAATAAACTCATTTTTATTCAGTTATTCAGAATATAGATATTATAGTTCAGAATAAAAGTGTGTGTAGAATATAATCATAAAATTATTTTACCGCGCTGTATATGTCACTTAAGAAAATGCTTATAGCCACTGCGTAATTCTAACTACTAGGAGATTTAACAACTTTCTATAAATTCTGAGATAATGAATTAACGTAATCTCTTTTCCAGTTTCTTTGTTTCTTCGGTTATTGGCCAGAAAAGAATATCAGGCTACCAATATTAAAGGTATTTGTTCTGAAAGAACATTGACGTACCCAATCTTAATATCTCAGCAAACAGCATACATTTCCCCACCATTCCTCGTCAAATTTCTTATTCTTGAGCGAAAGGGCACGAAGGCAGAGAGATAAGTATCTAAACTGAACTTTTACATACAATGATAATGAGAAAAACGTACTAACCATAAATTTCGTGAGAAGCGTTTCATTCTCATGCATTTGCATCTTGCTACTTAACAACAAGGATAGATGTTATTAGTTCTGCTTTTCTGCCGTTATCATTTTATATTATCTTAGCTTCTAATTCAAGATCATTGATATCAATGTTGTCGTCCAGTTGAATTATATCTGGTCTCTTTCCATAAACACTAATGTACCAAATACATTGATTTAAAATTCTTACCAAAAAAGTACGAAAAGGATGGAGGAAGAAATTTTATTTTAGTGAAAACATTGTTACGGCAGCTTTCGGAGAAATTTAGAAGTCAAGTATATAAGGCTTTTTTTTTTGGGGGGGGGTGGTGGTTTGTCATGGAAAAATAGGAAACAATCTCGGCATGTAGAGGTTAAAATTAGTATTTTTTGGAAACTGCAGATTAAGGCTTTACTTTAGATGGATGATTTTATCATGACTATTTTGTGTAAATCGTCTTTTTGTTCGGTGATCACCCTTTTCGGGTAAAAGCGCGGTGGGTTGCTTCGATGAATGATTTCTGGATGAGAGGCGTGGTAGCGCGAGTTCGTAGTGAGACGAGGGTCTCAGAGGTCTGTAAAAAGTACGTCTTAGCCAGCATCTACAGTAGGGTCGTCATATCTTCGCAGGCTGTTACAGCCCCTTTCATACGTCGTATGTAGTTGATTTACAAAGATTGAGGTATGAAATAAATTAATTATGAACAAGAGTTTGTATCCAAAAGGGGTTTTAGCAAAACAATTATCTGAAAAACAGATTTTCATGTTTTTAGTAACTCAGCTGAAAGGTCCGCGAGTGACGTCAATGAATGGGTCCTTAACTAAGTGAGGTATTCTAATTATGTTCTGAACTATTTGTCAAGCAACTTACTAACGCCAATGAAACGAAAATGAGATGTTTTAACTGGCCTGCGGATTTTGTTAAGGAATAAGGAATGTTTGGTAAAGTTATGGATTATTGGCAATAAGTGATAAGTTTAAAAATGTGGAAGAGTGTTGTTTATCTTGGTAAAGGAGAATGCTGAGCTAATGTGTCACTTATCAAGAGTATTTTGGGATACAGTTACATTGATATTTAATTCAGGATTATTGTAAGAACTGTTTAATGAACTTACATCCATATAAAACTGCAGTTGAGGTTTTATTATCCTTCACATCTTACCTTTGTAATGGCGATCTCCTGATCCATAAAAATGCAGCTAAATCAAATATAACTGCCACAAGATCTGGACTGAATATTACCACAGTTCACTGTTCAGGTACGCTTGGGCACACTAGAAAGAAAAAAAAACAATGAACTTTAATAAAAAGAATTTCCAGTTTAAAACTAAGGGAAAGTAAACGAAAGTATCAAAAGACTTTATAAGAAGCAAAGTATATCTGCACATGTGATTGTATCTACAAAAAAAATTCACGTGGAAAAAACTTTTCTTTCCAAAAAACAGGATGAAAACTGAATAAGATTAGACAAAACTTGTGATTCTCAATCAAATATTAATCTAAAAAAATCCACATATGTGAATTCTAATTTCAATCATTCTTTCTTTCTTAACGGTTCCTCTCATATTCCATCTAAGAGGAACTGATCTCTTCCCTAAACGTGAACAACAGATTTTTCACGGGAATAACGAACCAGAACGGAATTTCCTCCCTACCCGAAATTCCATTTCAATTTTTTTAATTGTATTCCACATAGGAATATGCAAGACGTTTTGGTTAGAATATGCCCAACAGTTTCGTTCCTCCGATGGACCTCTTATTGGAGCGCTTATTTTTCCCTAAATAAAACGCTCCAAGAAGAGGTCCGTTGGAGGGACGAAACTGGTTGGGCATATTCTAACCAAAACAACTTTCATGTTCCCTATGTTAGAACACAACTAAATAACATATCTCCGTGTCTAAGAAGATTACCAGCATTCCATTTCAGTATCTGGTCCATTATCTAGATCCCTAAATCTTCTATAGATTACCAGGAACCTCAGCCTCCCCTTCCCATCCCCCCCCCCCCTTTTTTTTGTGGTTTTGCTTTATCTAAGGAGATCGGCAAATGACTCAAAAGTGATGAATTGCATGTTCCAAAGCAAGTAAAGCAGAAATAACTGTGAGATTAGAGTCTGTAATTGTTCTCTCTGTAGGCTAACTATGCCTACCAGTCCATATATCTCACATCAGTATCAACTGGACATATGCCTTAGAGAATTCCAGTTGATGATATGCAAATGACACTCAACATATGCACTACCCATGATATAATCATGCTTTGATGCTACCAAAAAGATGATTGTTAATGAACAGCATCCCGGCAACACCCCTCCCCCCAACCACCACACACACACACACACACACACACACACACACACACACACACACACACACACCACCCGTCCGCAAGTCAGAAAGTCATTAAGACGTCGGTCATCTTATGCCGTAATATCTAATACTGAATAAGTAGATGCCAGAAGAATGTTTGTTTTTATTTTGTTAAGCCAAACTTACTAAAATTATGTTGTTAATTAACCCAGACGCTGCTGTTGCAAAAGAACATTTGACGACGAAACAGACCTCATCCGGAAAGTACAGATATGAACAACGTTTTGAGTGTGCTTCTCAACAATTCGGGTACAAATTTACTTATGTGCACTGTATTATGGTATAGTGAGTTTCACGTCATTGAGCTGGTGCCTTTAAATCAGTAGGGTAAAACCCCGAATGCAAATGTTCACAATCCTGAAGGTTCCTTCTTCCGGACGTGGCAGAACGTTCTGAAGTGTGATAGTGGAAGAACGTGCAAAGCCATTAAGATTTTAATATTCCCAAAGGTAACAGAGCAATAAAGATTGAAGCTAATCAGCTAGGAAATTTAATAATAATAATAATAATAATAATAATAATAATAATAATAATAATAATAATAATAATAATAAATGAAATCTGGAAAAACTAGATGCCGAAGTAGTTCCAGAAAAGTGTGCTACCAGAAACAGCGCACATAGTGAGAAAAGTGATGGACTCCCAAGGAGCAGGATGCAACCCGGAACCCCACACTATAAGATAGCGATGACTGTGATAGATAAAACAAAATAAATAAATAAATAAAAAAAATGTAAATAATAATAATAAATTAGAATTTTATTACTGCGGTGCAGATTCAGTTGTGCAGCAGCTTATAAGCCATAGAATAAGTTCCCAATTTCAGGGGTAAAACTTGCGAGACTATTGCTTTGGAGGGCCGTAAAGCGTTTCTCCAGACCCGCTGTATGTGCTGATAGTACTGTAGACAGACTCCCTATCCATTAGGCCATTATCCACTTTGAGAAGTAATTGTACAATAAAACGTTCGAACTATTCACTTGATGAACTGACTGATTAAATCCTGTGGATTTTATCAGTGGCTCACTTTATGTGATAAAAGGCAAAGTTCAAGATTACAGACAGAAAAATTATTCTTATTTCTTCCCTTGACTCTCCGAGCATACCCAAAAGGCACTGAATTGTTGTCAATACCAATTTATTATTATTATAATACTGTTATTATAATCTGTATTATTATTATTATTATTATTATTATTATTATTTATTATTATTATTATTATTATTATTATTATTATTATTATTATTATTAACTAAAATTACCTACAAAGGAGAACACGGTGCCATCATCTGTTACGTTTTAATGAATCGGTCCTGTCTAATTTTGCTGCATAAATCAATCTTGCCTGTTATTTCCTGCTAATAAACTGAAGTCATCATAAATCACCTCGTGCTATTTTTCATCCGCATTGCCCCACCCGCCATCGTATAAAATGTTCCTTTCTTCACCCTTCATGAAAGGTGAAATTCATCACTCATCCTCAATACCAACTTGACAAAGGTTAAAAGCGAACATTACTCTTTCGGGGAACAAAATTCCTCGCGATGCACCTCCATATTGAAGTCACCTATTTATGTTCTTCATCTAGGAAGGGGCATTTCATTTATTTTACGAGGCAAGGCATTATTTCATGAAGTGTCTCTCTCTCTCTCTCTCTCTCTCTCTCTCTCTCTCTCTCTCTCTCTCTCTCTCTCTCTCTCTCTCTCTCATTTACATCCGCATGCGCGCGCATTTATTAGTGTGTTCAAGGTAATCGTAACGGTTGGCGTTTTGTGATATCGAAAAGCGAGAATAATATAATCCATTTTTCAACTAAATATGTTACTTTTTTTACAGACTACGCAAATTGCACTCGTGTCAGTCATCTCGACAACAAGAGCAAGGCCATGCATTGCAACAGCCGGTGTAGGCACATGTTCTCGAAATTTACGCCAAAAGTTATCCAGTGCTGTTTTTTGCAACTCCATCTTGTCTTTTTCTGTCGTTATTTAGTCGTTTTTGCCTTCTTTGTAAATGGGGGGGCGATATGTGCTCTTAAAATGTTATGCTTCCTAATTTATGTCGTTTTCTATTTTATAAATGCAAGTGGATTATACTTACTTTACAGATAGCTAGAATAGACT
>JANJGK010004879.1:0-54497 GCA_039081455.1 Macrobrachium rosenbergii
ATATATATATATATATATATATATATATATATATATATATATATATATATATATATATATATATATATATATATATATATATATATATATATATATATATATATATATATATATATATATATATATATATATATATATATATATATATATATATATATATATATATATATATATATATATATATATGAAAAGAAAATAATAAATATATTATTATAGAATTCAAAACTAATAGAATATATATCAAATTTATAAAGAATTCTTCTCATTTTTATTTATATATATATATATATATATATATATATATATATATATATATATATATATATATATATATATATAATAAATAAAACCGTCAAAGTATTTTTATCAATAATTTTTTTTAGTAACCATTTTCAAAAATATTATGTCAAAAATATTCTATATACTCCCCCTCCTCTTAAACGTAGTACTAAATGTAAAGTTGATTCTTTTTGTATATTATAATCTGATATTGTACGATTATTGTCCAATTGTTTTCCAGCAAATATTAAACTTTGTTGATCTATTGGAATACCTTCTTTATCCAATATTTTACTTTTAATATTTTCAATAGTATCTGATGATTCAACATCCAAAGTAATAGTTTTTCCAGTGAGTGTTTTAACAAAGATTTGCATTTTTAATATTATAAAAAATGAGCTCTGTTTATTATTGGATTATTGGGAGTTATAATTATAAATTAACAAATGAAATTCATTATATATTTATTTGTCCCAATGAAGAAGAACTCACAAATAAAAAACTATAAAGAATTAATCGTAAAAGAATGTTTTTTATTGGAATTAGAAAAAGAATATATAATAAATAAAAATATTCATTTTTATTGAATAATGATAAATTAAACAATATATAATATGAAAAACGCCAATGCTTTCAATTTCATATACATAAAAATTTAACAAACAATACAACCATAGAATCTATAGAAATATTTTCATCCTATTTAAAGTCTGAAAATGATATTTTAGTTATACAAAAATTTATTGATGAAGCCAAAAAATCCACACGCCTCTTAAATATAAAAAGAGATGGTGATAATGAATATCAATATATATTTGAAGATTCGGATAAGTTAGTAAAAAGACCAGAAAGCATTTTTCTTAAAAATATAAGAGAAAGTTATCCCCTTTGTGAAAAATTAAAACTTACTCTTTTATTACCAAATTTTCACTACATTCGTGCAGTTAGAAATTTTTAATCTGAATCTTTCTCCAAACAACAATGAAATCTTTTTATTTTATACATATTTAAAAATTGCTTTATATTTTGAAAATCTTCTCGAAAACTTAAAAATTTTAAAATTTCATTATATATTTGTTTACATACATTTTCATCATCAACATCATTAGTATTATTATTATTATTAATAACTAAAAGGGGTTTAATCGACTTCATATCAAAATACGGTACTGTTACATTATTATTATTACTATTAATAATCATGTCATTTTTAACGAGTTCTTTTTCAAAAGTAATACATTTAATATGAACTTTTACTTGTCTTCTATTATTATTATAAATATCTCCACTAGCAAAGTGAGTAAATGAGTTTATTTTACAACTACTTAATACATTTTTCAATATCGCTCCCGTCTCATGACAATTCGTACATATGTTTATTGGTAAAGTTTCATTACAAGCCTTTACAAAACAAGTTTTAATCTCTTGTTTCGACATTCCGTTTTTATTTTTGTGAGAAACTAAAAAGGCATTTTTTATATTATATAAAAAAAAGCCATGTTACTTGTACAATATTATTACTAGATAATGTAATATAGTTTCCATTCTTTTTTTTATTATCATGTTTTCGTAAAGTCTTATATATCTTTATAACTATGACATTGTCGTCATGAAATCTAAAAGTTGCGTGTGGCGTCCTGGATTTTCTAGTTTTGCTTTTTTGTTGGATGGTTGAAACATTATTATTATTATTTTGTGTTATTTATGTTGTTGATGGTGTTGATGAAACTAAATAATGATATACACCATTATCATCTTTGATTAAATAATCCATTTGTGTTGTGTAAATTTTTCTTTGTACTACTGCGACTACTACTACTAGTCGCCGCTACTGTTACTATTCTATAAATGAAGAATGCTATTGCTTCTTTCCCTCTTTTATATACAGTCAGTCAGTACAATGATGGGGGATTGTTGATGAAATATTTATATATATATATATATATATATATATATATATATATATATATATATATATATATATATATATATATATATATATATAAATAAACAAAATAAAAAAAATGAATGGCATTGTTGATACATTTAATAATAATACTAAAATATTAGAATTTAGTAATAATGATGATTTTCATTCTTTTTTTTTATTAAATAATAATAATAATAATAATAATAATAATAATAATAATAATAATAATAATAATAATAATAATAATAATAATAATATTGAAAACATTTATAAAAAAATGAATTGTATAATTTTTACATCTTGCGTAATATATCTTTTATTATTATTAATATTTAGGTTTTTAATACATAAACAAAAAATACAATTTTGTAATTTTAACAATTTATTAAATTTTCCTATTACATTAATTTTTATAATTTGTATTAGTTATTTTTCATTTATATTATATAAAAAATAAAATATTTTATTTTCAATATATAATAATAATAATAATAATTACATTATTAGTTGTTGTATTTATATATAAAAAATAAAATACTAACTATTTTATATAAAATCATTATAACAAAATTTTTTTCCCCTTTTAAATATTTCTCCTTTATATCTTTCATCATTTTCTAAACGGTTCTTTTCCCTCAAGCCGTGATATATCATAGTTTTTTTTACTAGGCGAATGAATATCTATATCTACAAAAGGAATATTGCATTTTTTTAATTCTTCATTATTAATTAATGAAGAAGGATACCGCTCTCCTAATATTAGCATAGCGTCTGAAACCAAAGTTAATTTTATAGTTTTTAAACAATTTAAATTTGATATTAAATAGGAAGTTCTTTTTTCTGATATTATGTAATTAATTGCTTCTTCTAAATGACAAGTTTCAACAATGAATGAAATAATGTCAGAGACTGGTGAATACATAATTTTCGATTCAATAATATTTTCCGTGGGTTCCAGTATTTCTTTAGTAATAAGTGATTCATAAAGATATAGAGGAGAATTTAAATTTCGTTGACATAAACTATGTAATAATATCGCCATCATACCTATTCTTTTGGCTTTATAATTATCATTTGAAATTTTGGGAAAATAACACATTTTAAAATTTATGGGCATTTTTTAATCAAAACGTGATCTAAAGGTAAAATATTTCAATCTTTCAATAAGTGCCGGGCAATTTTCTGTAAACTGGGGTTTACTGTTTCCAAAAATTAAAATGGTGGGTGCTAATTGAATTGTAGTACCAGCTGTATAATTAGATCTTATAAAAATTTTAGAATTACCCATAATTTGATTAAGTAATTGTCTATTAAAAGTTTTTTTTAGGTATTTCATCCATATACCAAAAACGTGCATTATCACAATTCTTGGCTAAATCGTG
This sequence comes from Macrobrachium rosenbergii, assembly GCA_039081455.1. NCBI lineage: Eukaryota > Metazoa > Arthropoda > Malacostraca > Decapoda > Palaemonidae > Macrobrachium > Macrobrachium rosenbergii. Next base: position 3,592 of record JANJGK010004879.1, read on the forward strand.
AAATCTGTCTAAAATGGTCGTTTGGTTTAATGTAAAAGGAGATAATATTCCCCCTAAATTTCCCAATACAGATAATATTTGCGCTAAAAAAGATGTTCTACCGCTATTAGTTTCACCGAGAAAAAAATGAATAGTTTTTGTTTTAAAGTTCCAACCTCGTGACAAATTGTTATAGAAATTAAATTAAGTACATATACCATTGAAGCCACATCGTAGCTAAAAGTTTGTAAAAGGCCGAGTAAAACTTGACTCGAAGCACATTTACATAAAGGTTTTATCAAATCATATGTTTAAATATCAGGTAATAATCTTGACGCAAAAGGATGTGTATCTAAAATTTTTCGTAAAAGTTGAGCTATGTATTTATGTTTATTATCAATATCAATTTTATTAAAATTTAAAAATGCAGCATTTTCTTCTTCTTCAGTAGATAATAATTTAAAAATATTTCTCAAATCTTTGGGATTTTGTATTAATTGATCAATAACGAAATATTTTATTAATTTAATTAATTGCACATAGTCTTCATCTTGACAAATTTTTAATGTTAATTTCGTATGATGATCCAATCTAGTCATTTTTGATAAATAGTGGTGTTGTTGTGATAATGTCGTTGACACGGGTAGTAATGTATCACTAAAAGAAGAGTATCCATAATCAGTTTCTCTGATTATTTGATTTATAATGGCAGCATTTTCATCTTCATCATCATTATCATCATTATTTTCTTCTTCACTAATATCTTTAACAACTCGTAATTGTTGTTTAATGTAATCTGTTTTTGAGTTTAATTTTTTTTCTAATTTCTCCATTTTCATTTTTAAGTGTTTTTTTTAAGATTCGATGAAAAATGGGAAATATCTGTTCATGTAAAAATTTGCAATGTTGGTGGTGATTTAATAATTCATCTAACTCGTTTGGATATATCAAATTCATTTTTTCATCAATATAATACATGGGAATTGGTAAAATGTGTAATAAAGAACCGTTTATAGGGTTACAAGTTCCGAAAATGATATAAAAATTTATAAATTTTAATAATATTGGGGGTGCTGTATACAGGTTAGTTAAAGCCCAATATAATTGTATTTTATTTAAAATTTGAGAAAGAACTGGAGTATAGCTATTACCACTACAACCTACTAACCCCCCTCCTTCCATTAAAATCATCATTCTTTTTTCCATTTTTGTTGCCGTTTTTTTTCTTTTTGGGTGGGGGAGGTTGTAACGATGAAGGAGGTTTATCTATTGTGGTAAAATTAGCAATGTTATTTATTATGACAGCAATATGATATAATTCGGGAAAGTACTGAGGAATGTTCAATTTAGAAATTAAATTTGAACCGCTAGAAATACTACCACCACCACCACCAATACTACCACAACCACTACTATTATTATTACTATTACCTGAAATTGAATGTGTAATCCAATTCAAATCACACCAAACAATTAAACTATTTTTATTATTAGTTTTATTATTATTTTTATTATCGTATAACAAAATAGGTCTGTATAATGAAATTAAATCAAATAAAATAGATGAATTTGTTAATATAGCTGCACAAATTATATTTGGTATTTTAATAACCTTTATAGCTCCTTTAATTGTAAAAATACCCGAATATAAAAATTTATCGATAACTTTTTTATCAACAAAACTAAGGGTTTTTTTAATGTGTATATGGCCTCCTGTATAGATAAAACATTAGTCTTAATTAAAAAGTTTTTTAAAGACAAAATTACCCACATTTTAATATCACCATTTTTATTATTACTAATATTATTATTATCCATATCTAAATTTAAAAAATTTCGTTTTCGCGTAAAATGTTCAAACATGTGTAGAAATAATGCGGCCAATGTAATATCCGTGAAAAGACGAATCCATCGTAATAATAATATTTCTCACATTTCATTTTCTACACACGTGATATATATACATAATAAATATAAAACTGTATTACTTTGTTTTTGTCGTTGTTTTTCATCAATATCATCATCATCATTATCATTATTATTATTATTATTACTTTTATTTAAAAGTCTTAAAATGTGTTAAATTTTAAAAGGGAACAATTTGTCTTTTGGTAATAATAAATAAATTTCCTCTTCATAATGGTTATTTCTATTATTCTCATTCTCATCATCATCATTTTTATTATTATTATCATCAACTAGATTTATCTTTAATTTTGAATCAATTATTGCATCTGAAAAACAATAATGTATATTATTTATTTTTTTATATGTAGGTACATTGAAAATTTCTATATGATATATTTCATTATTGGGTTGCATAATATCATTCCAATTTAAGGTATTTGCATAAACATCATTTATTCTTCTGGAATTAGTTAATGGGAGAAACTTTTTATACAACTTTATTTTTTTTTTTCATTATTAATAATAATGTTGCCAATATGGTATTGTTCATTATCATCATCATTATTATTATTATACTGGTTGGAAATAAGAAGGGGACTTAAGGCTGTATTCCAATTAAATTTTTCATCTATTTCTTTTTAAATCAATTCTTTTAAAAAATTAATGAAATGATTTTCGTCATTACCTCTTTCATTTAATAATACTGTATTTATTGGTAATTTATATATTCTTTGTTTATTTAATGGTTTAAAAATATTGAATTTATTAAAAGCATCTTTTATACTATTAAAAATCCTTTTTTATATTTAGCATAAGGTAAATATGTGCAATTAAATTCATTATTATTATTATTATTATTATTATTATTATTATTATTATTATTATTATTATTATTATTATTATTATTATATTTACAAGATCCAAATGTGCTATAATTGATAGTCGCATCTAATAAGCGATTATTTTGTAAAAGTTTATAACAAAAATTATATAAAAGAATAATATCATGATACGCCATAATTAATGACGGTATTTCTATATGAAAACCTTTATTAAAACTTCCTCCTTTACCAAGAATGTAACTTTACCAAGAATGTAAATAGAAAATTCATTGCATTTTAAATATTCGGTTAAAATAAAAATAATTTCGTAAATTATATAATTTGTATTTAATTTTAATGGAGCATTATTATTATTATATTATTATTATTATTATTATTATTATTATTATTATTATTATTATTATTATTATTGTTATTATTATTATTATTATTATTATTATTATTATTATTATTATTATTATTATTATTATTATTATACATATAATGATGTTCTATTTGCTTTTCTCTAATTTTTACATAGTTGTCGTATTCTTCTTTTGTTAAGACAGTATCACTGAAAAAGATATTATTGTCTTTGACATCAAAATCTAAACAAAAATGTTGAAAGTTTAATGTATATCTGGGTAAAGATATAGATCCTATCAATCCAGTTTCCCCTTTTTCATCATCATTATCAAAATATTCATCTCTAAGAAAATTATGAAAAAAAGTTATATTAGAACAATACAAACTTTTCTTGGGAAAACCCGAAAAAAAATTTACATGTGTGTATCATTTTTTATCATTACTTTTTTCTGGAATATATTTTCATTTATAAAATCTAATTTCAATAGACGCGTTAAAAAATCGGTATGAAAATTAGATTTTTTATTACTATTATTATTATTATTATTATTATTATTATTATTATTATTATTATTATTATTATTATTATTATTATTATTATTATTATTATTATTTTTAATAAGTGTTTTATTATATAATAAAATATCACTCCCCATCTTTTTTCTAAATAAAAAACTTGTTTGTGAGCTCCTTTTATTATATAAAAAATATTATATAATAAATATAATAATAATAATATATATGTGTATAAAAATTTATATATATATATATATATATATATAATAAAAAGATCTACATTTTTAAAAGATAAACAGAATTGATTTATTTTTTTCTATAATAGTAATTATTATTATTATTGTATAAAGATATAATATTTGTAATTTTTTTTCATTTAAACTGAAAATTCGTTGTTGAAGATATAAATTTAACAATTTTACTCCATCTTTTAAGGGAATAAAAGTGTTTTTTTTTTTATTTATCTATTTGATCATCATATTTGTATTTATTTCTGTAACGTGTTAAAATGGTGGATTCAGCTTTATTAATAAATAAATAATGATTAAGTGTTTTCAGAGTTGCGGGTTTTAAATCTGATATTCTATTTAAAACAAAAATTGTATATTCTACAGAATATTTTTTCTCATCTAACCCTATCCATTCCTCTTGAATGTTATATTTTACATCATTAAAAATAGATAAATGTTTAGGATTAGAATAATGTTCGTTAAAATATGTTTTTAAATTCTGGATGATGTAATTTAGTTTCTTCTATAAATTCACGAATTTTAGTATTTACAATATTATTTTGATCTATGGGTTCCATTTTACCACGAGGTATGGTATATTTTCCTTCACCCACATGATTAGGAAATGAATTTAAAAATATATTATATGTTTCTTGACTATTAAATTGAACTGGTTTTTTTAATAAAATTTGTGTACAAGAATAAGAAGGAGAATGATTTAATAATATATAATATATAAAATACCGTATTATTTTTTAATACTTTCATTATTATTATTATGAAAATAATAGTTATTATCAATGACAAACACCATTATGTATTAATTTATTTTTAATGAATAATAATTTTTTATAAAAAGTCATTTTATTTATATTTATAAATAAATAAATAAATAAATAAATATATATATATATATATATATATATATATATATATATATATATATATATATATATATATATATATATATATATATATATATATATATATATATATATATATATATATATATATATATATATATATATATATATATATATATATATATATATATATATATATATATATATATATATATATATATATATATATATATATATATATATATATATATATATATATATATATATATATATATATATATATATATATATATATATATATATATATATATATATATATATATATATATATATATATATATATATATATATACTATATATATATATATATATATATATATATATATATATATATATATATATATATATATATATATATATATATATATATATAATAAAAATAAAAAATAAAATTATCCTTTATTCTTTTTTTCCTTTTTATTGGTAGTGAGTAATTTTTTTTCACAACTTTTTGTTGTTGTTGTTGTTGTTGTTGTTGTTGTTGTTGTTGTTGTTGTTGTTGTTGTTGTTTTTCATCGTCATCATCATCATTTCTTTTTCTTTTTATTTTCTTTTCTTCTTTACTTGTTACAGCTAGTGTTGATGATGATTTTTTTGGAGTTTTAATTACTGTTGATGATGATGATGATGGTGGTGGTGGTTGGTTAGAAGGATGAGGGGGTGGAGGAAGAGCTAATAATTGTTGTTGCTAATAATGATGATGATGATGATGGTGATTGGTTAGAAGAAGGAAGAGGAGGAAGAGATTTTTTTTCTTTAATAGCTAATAATAATGATAGTGAAATAGATTTTTTTTTCATCGGCTGATGCTTGTTGTTGTTGAGGAGAATAAAAAGTGGATACTGGTGGTGGTGATGATGCCATCATTTTATCTTTGGTAGTAGTAGTAGTAGTAGTAGTAATAATAGTTATCAAAGATTTATCAGTTTTATTATCGGGTTGAGCCGTTGTTGTTAATGGTGGTGGTATTACATTTTCTAATTGGGTTTGTGTCAGTGGCATGTATACATTTTTTGTATTGTGTTGATGAAAAGAATAATTTCCCGACTTTTCTTTTAATTCATTTTTTAATTTTGTATTTTCTTCCTTAAGTTGATTAATAAATAATTGAAATTTTTGAACATTTGTATCATTATTATCGTTTTTAGCAACAGCGTGCAAGTCTTCCAACCTGGATTTAGAAGAAATTCTATAAATATTATCATTATTACTGATAATTTTTCCTTCTGGTATGTATGGTACTAATGATTTATTTGTAGTTATTAAATCATCTATCATTACCAATTCTTTTTGTAACGACCGTACAATTTGCGATACAAGCTGATCATTTTCCTCCCGTTCATTATTTATTTTTTGTAATTTATTTTTTAATTCATTATTTTCTGTTTTAATAGTATTAATTAATAATTTAATTTTTTTAATAGTGTTATTATTTTCATAAGTAGCATTTTATAATATTTCATCTAATTTAGAAAAAGATGAAAAACTTTCTTCTTGTTCCATCTTATCGTCTTCCCCCTCCATTGTGAAATCATCGTTATTATTATTTATTATCATTACCAAATTATTTTGTAATGATTGTAAAAACTGTAATACAAGCTGTTTATCTTTTGTTTGCACATTTTGTAATTCTAAATTAATTTTTCGTTCATTTTGTAATTTTATCTCTTTATTATACATAAATTCTTTAAATTGTGATTGAACAGGTGGTAATAATTTTATACTTTTTGAACTTTTTTGTAATAATAATAATTCTTCTTGTTGTTTGTCAGTTTTACTTAGTATATTTTTTTTTATAAAATTTTCATTTATATTTTTATCATCATCATCAACACTATTGTTAGTTATCATCATTAAAGATGAATTATTATTATTATTATACTCATTTTGTTCATATATTTTTTTTTCAATATCAACTATTCCCTTTTTTAATATTTCATTTTGTTTGACATAATTGCCCCTTTCAATTTTTAAATTTTTCGTTTCTTTTTTAATATCATTTACATGAGATATTAATTTTTGAGAAATGTTGCTATTTTCTGTAGTAGCTTGTTTTAAATCTTCTAATCTAGATTCAGAAGAAATTTTATATAAAGGTGATGATGATGTATCAGGTATTAAATTATTATTTATCGCCACCAGTTCATTTTGTAATAAAGCTATATAATTCCACATATTTTGAATTAATTCATCTGGGTTTTTTTTCTGCATTGCTACATCTTTTGAAATAGAAAGTTTTTTGTTTTCTATTTGTGTTAATATATCGTTTATATTTTTTTCTTCACTATCACCATCATCATTATTATTATTATTATTATTATTATTATTATTATTATTATTATGCATTATCTTTCCTTTGATTTGAATTAAACCTTTTTTATAATTTTATGTTTAGTTTCTAACTCATTATATTTTAATGTTTCTTTATCTATAATTGTTTTATAATTTCCTATAGCTACTTTATCATTAAAATTTAAATTTAGCATTTCATTAATATTAAATTTTTTAATCAAATATTTACAAAGGTGTTCAATTTTTAATAATGTAAATTTTTTTCTATTAAATCAGTAAAAGAATTTTCATTTATAGTGTTATTGTTTAATTTGATTACATTTTGTTTTAAAATATTACCCACATTATTTATCCAACTCGCGAGAATATTATCAACATATTCTCCTCCTTGTTTTAATAATAATTTTTGTACTTCAAATAATAAAGTTATTAAAATTTCATTATCCTCATTTTTATTAATAATTTCTGAACTTTTTGTAACAATAATAATTTTTCTTGTTGTTTATCAGTTTTACTTAGTATATTTTTCATAAAATATTCATTTATATTTTTATCATCACCATTATCATCAACACTCTCATTAGTTACCATTATCATTAAAGATGAATTATTATTATTATTATTATTATTATTATTATTATTATTATTATTATTATTATTATTATTATTATTATTATTATTATTATAATTTTTAATAAGTGTTTTAATATATAATAAAATATCACTCCCCATCTTTTTTCTAAATAAAAAACTTGTTTGTGAGCTCCTTTTATTATATAAAAATTATTATATAATAAATATAATAATAATAATGTATATGTGTATAAAAATTTATATATATATATATATATATAATAAAAAGATCTACATTTTTAAAAGATAAACAGAATTGATTTATTTTTTTCTATAATAGTAATTATTATTATTATTATTGTATAAAGATATAATATTTTTTATTTTTTTTCATTTAAACTGAAAATTCGTTGTTGACGATATAAATGTAACAATTTTACTCCATCTTTTAAGGGAATAAAAATGTTTTTTTTTTTATTTATCTATTTGATCATCATATTTGTATTTATTTATGTACCGTGTTAAAATGGTGGATTCAGCTTTATTAATAAATAAATAATCATTAAGTGTTTTCAGAGTTGCGGGTTTTAAATCTGATATTTTATTTAAAACAAAAATTGTATATTTTACAGAATATTTTTTCTCATCTAACCCTATCCATTCCTCTTGAATGTTATATTTTACATTATTAAAAATAGATAAATGTTTAGGATTAGAATAATGTTCATTAATTATGTTTTTAAATTCTGGATGATGTAATTTAGTTTCTTCTATAAATTCACGAATTTTAGTATTTACAATATTATTTTGATCTATGGGTTCCATTTTACCACGAGGTATAGTATATTCTCCTTCACCCACGTGATTAGGAAATGAATTTAAAAATATATTATATGTTTCTTGACTATTAAATTGAACTGGTTTTTTTTTATAAAATTTGTGTACAAGAATAAGAAGGAGAATGATTTAATAATATATAATATATAAAATACCGTATTATTTTTTAATACTTTCATTATTATTATTATGAAAATAATAGTTATTATCAATGACAAACACCATTATGTATTAATTTATTTTTAATGAATAATCGTTTTTTATAACAAGTCATTTTATTTATATTCATAAATATATATATATATATATATATATATATATATATATATATATATATATATATATATATATATATATATATATATATATATATATATATATATATATAATAAAAATCTATATTTTTTATAATATAATAAAAATAAAAAATAAAATTATCCTTTATTCTTTTTTTCCTTTTTATTGGTAGTGAGTAATATTTTTTCACAACTTTTTGTTGTTGTTGTTGTTGTTGTTGTTGTTGTTGTTGTTGTTGTTTTTCATCGTCATCATCATCATTTCTTTTTCTTTTTATTTTCTTTTCTTCTTTACTTGTTACAGCTAGTGTTGATAATGATTTTTTTGGAGTTTTAATTACTGTTGATGATGATGATGATGGTGGTGGTGGTTGGTTAGAAGGATGAGGGGGTGGAGGAAGAGCTAATAATTGTTGTTGCTAATAATGATGATGATGATGATGGTGATTGGTTAGAAGAAGGAAGAGGAGGAAGAGATTTTTTTTCTTTAATAGCTAATAATAATGATAGTGAAATAGATTTTTTTTTCATCGGCTGATGCTTGTTGTTGTTGAGGAGAATAAAAAGTGGATACTGGTGGTGGTGATGATGCCATCATTTTATCTTTGGTAGTAGTAGTAGTAGTAGTAGTAATAATAGTTATCAAAGATTTATCAGTTTTATTATCGGGTTGAGCCGTTGTTGTTAATGGTGGTGGTATTACATTTTCTAATTGGGTTTGTGTCAGTGGCATGTATACATTTTTTGTATTGTGTTGATGAAAAGAATAATTTCCCGACTTTTCTTTTAATTCATTTTTTAATTTTGTATTTTCTTCCTTAAGTTGATTAATAAATAATTGAAATTTTTGAACATTTGTATCATTATTATCGTTTTTAGCAACAGCGTGCAAGTCTTCCAACCTGGATTTAGAAGAAATTCTATAAATATTATCATTATTACTGATAATTTTTCCTTCTGGTATGTATGGTACTAATGATTTATTTGTAGTTATTAAATCATCTATCATTACCAATTCTTTTTGTAACGACCGTACAATTTGCGATACAAGCTGATCATTTTCCTCCCGTTCGTTATTTATTTTTTGTAATTTATTTTTTAATTCATTATTTTCTGTTTTAATAGTATTAATTAATAATTTAATTTTTTTAATAGTGTTATTATTTTCATAAGTAGCATTTTATAATATTTCATCTAATTTAGAAAAAGATGAAAAACTTTCTTCTTGTTCCATCTTATCGTCTTCCCCCTCCATTGTGAAATCATCGTTATTATTATTTATTATCATTACCAAATTTTTTTGTAATGATTGTAAAAACTGTAATACAAGCTGTTTATCTTTTGTTTGCACATTTTGTAATTCTAAATTAATTTTTCGTTCATTTTGTAATTTTATCTCTTTATTATACATAAATTCTTTAAATTGTGATTGAACAGGTGGTAATAATTTTATACTTTTTGAACTTTTTTGTAATAATAATAATTCTTCTTGTTGTTTGTCAGTTTTACTTAGTATATTTTTTTTTATAAAATTTTCATTTATATTTTTATCATCATCATCAACACTATTGTTAGTTATCATCATTAAAGTTGAATTATTATTATTATTATACTCATTTTGTTCATATATTTTTTTTTCAATATCAACTATTCCCTTTTTTAATATTTCATTTTGTTTGACATAATTGCCCCTTTCATTTTTAAAATTTTTCGTTTCTTTTTTAATATCATTTACATGAGATATTAATTTTTGAGAAATGTTGCTATTTTCTGTAGTAGCTTGTTTTAAATCTTCTAATCTAGATTCAGAAGAAATTTTATATAAAGGTGATGATGATGTATCAGGTATTAAATTATTATTTATCGCCACAGTTCATTTTGTAATAAAGCTATATAATTCCACATATTTTGAATTAATTCATCTTGTTTTTTTTTTTCTGCATTGCTACATCTTTTGAAATAGAAAGTTTTTTGTGTTCTATTTGTGTTAATATATCGTTTATATTTTTTTCTTCACTATCACCATCATCATTATTATTATTATTATTATTATTATTATTATTATTATTATTATTATTATTATTATTATTATTATTATTATTATTATTATGCATTATCTTTCCTTTGATTTGAATTAAACCTTTTTTATAATTTTATGTTTAGTTTCTAACTCATTATATTTTAATGTTTCTTTATCTATAATTGTTTTATAATTTCCTATAGCTACTTTATCATTAAAATTTAAATTTAGCATTTCATTAATATTAAATTTTTTAATCAAATATTTACAAAGGTGTTCAATTTTTAATAATGTAAAAATTTTTTCTATTAAATCAGTAAAAGATTTTTCATTTAGTGTTATTGTTTAATTTGATTACATTTTGTTTTAAAATATTACCCACATTATTTATCCAACTCGCGAGAATATCATCAACATATTCTCCTCCTTGTTTTAATAATAATTTTTGTACTTCAAATAATAAAGTTATTAAAATTTCATTATCCTCATTTTTATTAATAATTTCTGAACTTTTTGTAACAATAATAATTTTTCTTGTTGTTTATCAGTTTTACTTAGTATATTTTTTATAAAATATTCATTTATATTTTTATTATCACCATTATCATCAACACTCTCATTAGTTACCATTATCATTAAAGATGAATTATTATTATTATTATTATTATTATTATTATTATTATTATTATTATTATTATTATTATTATTATTATTATTATTATTATTATTATTATTATACTCATTTTGTTCATATATTTTTTTTTCAATATCAGCTATTCCCTTTTTTAATATTTCAGTTTGCTTGACATAATTGCCCCTTTCAATTTTTAAATTTTTCGTTTCTTTTTTAATATCATTTATATGAGATATTAATTTTTGAGAAATGTTGCTATTTTCTGTAGTAGCTTGTTTTAAATCTTCTAATCTAGAACTAGAAGAAATTTTATATAAAGGTGATGATGATGTATCTTTTATATTTTTATTAGATATTAAATTATTGTTTATTGCCACCAATTCATTTTGTAATGAAGCTATATATTTCCACATATTTTGAATTAGTTCATCTGTTTTTTGGGGTATTGCCATATCTTTTGAAGGTTCTTTGTGTTCTATTTGTGTTAATATATCATTTATATTTTTTTCATCATCATCATTTTCATCATCATCATTTTCATCACCATCATTATGCATTATCTTTCCTTTGATTTGAATTAAACCTTTTTTTATAATTTTATGTTTAGTTTTTAACTCGTCATATTTTAATGTTTTCCTCATCTATAATTGCTTTATAAGTTCCTATAGCTAGTTTATCATCAAAATTTAAATTTAGCATTTCATTAATATTAAATTTTTTTTATAAAATATTTGCAAAGATGTTCAATTTTTAATAATGTAAAAATTTTTCCTTTTAAGTCAGTAAAAAATTTTTCGTTTATGGTGTCATTGTTTAATTTGATTACGTTTTGTTTTAAAATATTACCACATTATTTATCCAACTCGCAAAAATGTCATCAGAATATTTTTTTTCTTGTTTTAATAATAATTTTTGTATTTCAGTTAATAAAGTTTCTAAAATTTCATTATCTTCATCATTATTAATAATATCAACAATGTTATCATTTTTTGAAATCATTATTGTTTTTTCATCTTTTTTATTTTTAATTATTATATTTTCTACATTTTTTATTTTTCAATTTTTTAAATTAAATTATAGATTTCATTATATATATTAAAAAAAATTTCTGCAATATCATTATCAAATTTAAGCTTTAAATTGTATTTTGTTTTATAAATATCTTCTATTTTTTTATTATGTAATAATAAGTTTTTTTATTTTATTGAATGAAATGTGTAAAGTATCTTGTAAATCGATAATTTTTTTATTATTATTATCACTTTCTTTTTTTATTAATTTTTTTATTTGATTTAAAAAAAGTTGTTAATTCATTATCATCATCATTTTTATATCTTTTAATAATTTTATTTAAATATTCATCATCATCATCATCATTGTTATTATTATTATTATTATTATTATTATTATTATTATTATTATTATTATTATTATTATTATTATTATTATTATCATTATTATTATTATTATTATTATTTAAATCATTAAATATTAATGTCAAAAATCGATACCATTCATTTCGAAATGTTAAATATTTAAATATATTTCCCATTATTGTTATCTCGTTTTTATCAATGCTGAATGATTTCAACACGTTCAGTAATGAATTAAAATTTGGTGGTAATGTAATATTTAAGGATGGCGGTGAAGATAAGAATACGTGCATTTCTGTTATGGCACCATTCAAAAATTGAATATATTTTTGTTCCAACATTCTCTGTCGTTGAAAGGTTAAAATCGCGTCTTTAATTTCATTTGGAAGTAATGGTATATTTGTTACACCCTCTGCTAGTATTATTTTATTTATTAAAAATGATAAAGTACTTTCCTTTTCGGGTTTTTGTTTTTGGTGATTTAAAATTGCTTCATATAAATCTTTTATAATTTGTTGTATATTTGTATTATTGTTATTATTATTATTATTATTATTATTATTATTATTATTATTATTATTATTATTATTATTATTATTATTATTATTATCATTATTATTATTTTTATTAATATTATTATTATTATTATTATTATTATTATTATTATCATTATTATTATTATTATTATTATTATTATTATTATTATTATTATTATTATTATTATTATTATTAAAATTTAAAATATCTTTTATACCATTCAATACTTGTTGTAAAAAAATTAAATATTCTTCGTGTTGTTTTGTTTTAATTTGTAAATTAGTATTAGATTGTTATATAGCAGATATATTTTTTTCATTATCATTCTGGAATTGATGCAATTTTCTCTCATATTCTTGAATTGAGTAATTTGAATTTGTCATTATTGTATATTTCCATTGTTCTTTTATTTTTTGATAACTGAAATATAAATATTTATATATTAAACTCGATAATTTAAGACCTTGAATCCAATGAGGAGTATTGGGATGATTATAATATAATCGGTTGATATTATTTGTTTCATACCCAGAAAGGATTGCATTCAGTAATTTTGTACTTGTTAAAAAATACTGATGTGAATTACTAAAAAAATCACCATCATCTTTATTATTATTAATTGCATTATCTAAATCTTTAAATAATATTTTATAAGTACAACTTAAAAATGTATTAAAATTGGGTGGTATATATATATATATATATATATATATATATATATATATATATATATATATATATATATATATATATATATATAATATATATATAAGGATTAGAACTATACGATAAAAGTTCATCTATAGTTGCAATTCTATCTAGTTCTTCTTTTTTTATTATCACACCTTTTGTACTTACTATTTTAATATCATTTTTTTTTACTCCTCTATCCTGAAATGAAGAAACAAAAAAGAAAAGGTAAAAGTCATCTTCCGTTGTATTCTGAAAGGAAGAAACAAAAAGGGAAGGGTAAAAGTGATTTCTCCCCCCTATCCTGAAATAAAGAAACAAAAAAGGAAAGGTAAAAGTTATTTCTCCCCTCTGTCCTGAAATGAAGAAACAAAAAAAGAAAGGCAAAAGTGGTTTCTCCCCTCTATCCCTAAATGAAGAAACAAGAAAGGAAAGGTAAAAGTGATTTCTTCCTTCTACCCTGAAATGAAGAAACAAAAAAGAAACGGTAAAAGTGATTTTCTCCTCTATCATAAAATGAAGAAACAAGAAAAGAAATGTAAAAGTGATTTTCCCCTCTATCTTGAAATGAAGAAACAAGAAAGGAAAAGTAAATGTGATCTTTTCCTCTCTATCATTAAATGAAGAAACAAGAAAAGAAAGGTAAAAGTGATTTTTCCCCTCTATCCTCAAATGAAGAAATATAAAACAAAAGGTAAAACTTATTTCTCTCCTCTATCCTGAAATGAAGAAATAAAAAAAGAAGAGTTAAAAGTGATTTTCCGCTGTATTCTGAAATGAAGGAGCAAAAAAGGAAAGGTAAAAGTAATTTTTCGCTCGATCCTGAAATGAAGAAACAGAAAAGGAAAGGTAAAATAGATTTTCCCCTCTATCCTGAAATGAAGGAACAAAAAAGGGAGAGTGAAAGTGATTTCTCCCCTCTATCCTGAAATAAAGAAACAAGAAAGGAAAAGTAAAAGTGACTTTCCCCTCTCTATCATAAAATGAAGAAAAAACAAAATAAAGATAAAAGTTATTTTTCCCCTCTATCCTCAAATGAAGAAATATAAAACAGAAGGTAAAACCTATTTCTCTCCTCTATCCTGAAATGAAGAAACAAAAAAAGAAAAGGTAAAAGTGATTGTCCTCTGTATTCTGGAATGAAGAAGCAAAAAGGAAAGGTAAAAGTGATTTTTCGCTCGATCCTGAAATGAAGAAACAGAAAAGGAAAGGTAAAATAGATTTTCCCCTCTATTCTGAAAAGAAGAAACAAAAAGGGAAAGGAAAAAGTGATTTTCCTCTCTATCCTGAATTGCGGAAACAAAAATAAAGGTAGAAGTGATTTCTCCCCTCTATCCTGAAATGAAGAAACAAAATAGTAAAGGTAAAATTGGGTTCTTACCTCTTTTCTGAAATGAAGAAACAAAAAAGGAAAAGGAAGAGATTTCTTCTCTCTTTCTTGAAAAGAAGAAACAAAAACGGAAAAGTGAAAGTGATTTTCCGCTGTATTCTGAAATGAAGAAACAAAAAAGTAAAGGTAAAAGTGATTTTCACCTCTATCCAGAAATGAAGAAATAAAAGAGGAAAGATAAAAGTGATTTTTCCCCTCTATCCTGAAATGAAGAAACAAAAAAGGAAAGGTGAAAGTGATTTTCCGCTGTATTCTGAAATGAAGAAACAAAAAAGAAAAGGAAAAAGTGATTTTCCACTCTATCCTGGAATAAAGAAACAAAAAGGAAAGGTAAAAGTGATTTCTTCTCTTTATCTTGAAATTAAGAAACAAAAACGGAAAGGTGAAAGTGATTTTCCGCTGTATTCTGAAATGAAGAAACAAAAAATGAAAGGTAAAAGTGATTTTCCCCTCTATCCTGAAATGAAGAAACAAAAGAGAAAAGAAAAAAGTCATTTTCCCCCTCTATCCAGAAATAAAGAAACAAAAAAGGAAAGGTGAAAGTGATTTCCCGCTGTATTCTGAAATGAAGAAACGAAAAAAGAAAGGAAAAAGTGATTTTCCATTCTATCCTGGAATGAAGAAACAAAAAAGGAAAGGTAAAAGTGATTTCTTCTCTCTATCTTGAAATGAAGAAACAAAAACGGAAAGGTGAAAGTTCTTTTCCGCTGTAATCTGAAATGAAGAAACAAAAAAGGAAAGAAAAAAGTGATTTTCCACTCTATCCTGGAATGAAGAAACAAAAAATGAGAGGTAAAAGTGATTTCTCCCCTTTATCCTGAAATGAAAAAAACAAAAAAGGAAAGGTAAAAGTGATTTCTTCCCCTCTATCCTGAAATGAAGAAACAAAAATGGAAAGGTAATAGCGATTTCTCCCCTCTATCCTGAAATGAAGAAACAAAAAAGAACAGGTAAAAGTAATTTTCTGTTGTATTCTGAAATGAAGAAATAAAAAAGAGAAGGTAAATGTGATTTCTCCCCTCTATCCTGAACTAACGAAACAAAAAAGAAAAGGTAAAAGTGATTTCTCCCCTGTCCTGAAATGAAGAAAAACAAAAATGGAAAGGTAAAAATTATATTCCTCTCTATCCTGAATTGAGGAAACAAAAAAATAAAGGTAGGAATGATTTCTCCCCTGAATCCTGAAATGAAGAAACGAAATAGTAAAGGTAAAAGTGATTTCTTCCCTCTATTCTGAAATGAAGAAACAAAAAAGGAAAGGTAAAATTGATTTCTTCTCTCTATCTTGAAATAAAGAAACAAAAACGGAAAGGTGAAAGTGATTTTCCCCTCTATCCTGAAATGAAGAAATAAAAGAGGAAAGATAAAAGTGATTTTCACCTCTCTCCTGAAATGAAGAAATAAAAGAGGAAAGATGAAATTTATTTTTCCCCTCTATCCTCAAATGAAGAAACAAAAAAGGAAATGTGAAAGTGATTTTCCGCTGTATTCTGAAATGAAGAAACAAAAAAGGAAAGGAAAAAGTGACTTTCCACTCTATCCTGGAAGGAAGAAACAAAAAAGGAAAGGTAAAAGTGATTTCTTCTCTCTATCTTGAAATGAAGAAACAAAAACGCAAAGGTGAAAGTGATTTTCCGCAGTAATCTGAAATAAAGAAACAAAAAAGGAAAGGTAAAAGTGATTTTCCCCTCTTTCCTGAAATGAATAAATAAAAGAGGATTTTCCCCCTCTATCCTGAAATGAAGAAACAAAAAAGGAAAGGTGAAAGTGATTTTCCGCTGTATTCTGAAATGAAGACACAAAAAAGGAAAGGAAAAGGTGATTTTCCACTCTATCCTGGAATGAAGAAACAAAAAAGGAGAGGTAAAAGTGATTTCTCCCCCTCTATCCTGAAATGAGGAAACAAAAATGGAAAGGTAATAGCGATTTCTCCCTCTATCCTGAAATGAAGAAACAAAAAAGAACAGTTAAAAGAAATTTTCTGTTGTATTCTGAAATGAAGAAATAAAAAAGAGAAGGTAAAAGTGATTTCTCCCCTCTATCCTGAAATAACGAAACAAAAAAGGATAGGTAAAAGTAATTTCTCCGCTGTCCTGAAATGAAGAAACAAAAAAATGAAAGGAAAAAGTGATTTCCTCCCTCTATCCTGAAATGAAGAAACAAAAAAGGAAAGGTAAAAATGATATTCCTCTCTATCCTGAATTGAGGAAACAAAAAAATAAAGGTATAAGTGATTTCTCCCGTCTATCCTGAAATGTAGAAACAAAATAGTAAAGGTAAAAGTGATTTCTTCCCTCTATTCTCAAATGCAGAAACAAATAAGGAAAGGTAAAGGTGATTTCTTCTCTCTATCTTCAAATGAAGAAACAAAAACGGAAAGGTGAAAGTGATTTTCCGCTGTATTCTGAAATGAAGAAACAAAAACGGAAAGGTGTAAGTGATTTTCCGCTGTATTCTTAAATGAAGAAACAAAAAAGGAAAGGTAAAAGTGATTTTCCCCTCTATCCTGAAATGAAGAAATAAAAGAGGAAAGATAAAAGTGATTTTCCCTCTCTATCCTGAAATAAAGAAACAAAAAAGGAAAGGTGAAAGTGATTTTCCGCTGTATTCTGATACGAAAAAACAAAAAAGGAAAGGAAAAAGTGATTTTCCACTCTATATTGGAATGAAGAAACAAAAAGGGAAAGGTAAAAGTGATTTCTCCCCTTTATCCTGAAATGAAAAAAAACAAAAAAAGGAAAGGTAAAAGTGATTTCTCCCCTCTATCCTGAAATGAAGAAACAAAAAAGAACAGGTAAAAGTAATTTTCTGTTGTATTCTGAAATGAAGAAACAAAAAAGGGAAGGTAAAAGTGATTTTTTCCCTTTATCCTGAAATAACGAAACAAAAAAGGAAAGGTAAAAGTGATTTCCCCCCTGTCCTGAAATGAAGAAACAAAAAAATGAAAGGTAAAAGTGATTTCTCCCCTCAATACTGAAATGACAAAAACAAAAAAGGAAAGGTAAAAACGATATTCCTCTCTATCCTGAATTGATTAAACAAAAAAATAAAGGTAGGAGTGATTTCTTCCCTGAATACTGAAATGGAGAAACAAAATAGTAAAGGTAAAAGGAATTTCTTCCATCTATTCTGAAATGAAGAAACAAAAAAGGAAAGGTAAAAGTTATTTCTTCTCTCTATCTTGAAATATAGAAACAAAAATGGAAAGGTGAAAGTGATTTTATGCTGTATTCTGAAATGAAGAAACAAAAAACCAAGATGAAAGTGATTTTCCCCTCTATCCTGAAATGAAGAAACAAAAAAGGAAAGATAAAAGTGATTTTCCCCCTCTATCCTGAAATAAACAAAAATGGAAAGGTGAAAGTGATTTTCCACTGTATTCTGAATTGAAGAAACAAAAAAGAAAAGGAAAAAGTGATTTTCCACTCTATCCTGGAATGAAGAAACAAAAAAGGAAAGGTAAAAGTGATTTCTCCCCTTTGTCCTGAAATGAAGAAACAAAAAAGTAAAGGTAAAAGTGATTTCCCCCTCTATCTTGAAATGAAGAAACAAAAAAGGAAAGGTAAAAGAGATTTCTCCCCTCTATCCTGAAATGAAGAAACAAAAAAGAACAGGTAAAAATGATTTTCCGTTGTATTCTGAAATGAAGAAACAAAAAAGGGAAGGTAAAAGTGATTTCTCCAATGAATCCTGAAATAAAGAAACAAAAAAGGAAAGAAAAAAGTTATTTCTCCCCTCTGTCCTGAAGTGAAGAAACAAAAAAGGAAAGGGAAAAGTTATTTCTCCCCTCTATCCTGAATTGTGGAAACAAAAAAGGAAAGGTAAAAGAGATTTCTCCCCTCTATCCTGAAATGAAGAAACAAAAAAGAACAGGTAAAAGTGATTTTCCGTTGTATTCTGAAAGGAAGAAACACAATAGGGATGGTAAAACTGATTTCTCCCCCCTATCCTGAAATAAAGAAACAAAAAAGGAAAGGTAAAAGTTATTTCTCCCCTCTGTCCTGGAATGAAGAAAAAAAAGAAAGGTAAAAGTGATTTCTCCCCTCTATCCCTAAATGAAGAAACAAGAAAGGAAAGGTAAAAGTGATTTCTCCCTTCTACCCAGAAATGAAAAAAAAAACAAAAAAGAAATGGTAAAAGTGATTTTCTCCTCTATCATAAAATGAAGAAACAAGAAAAGAAATGTAAAAGTGATTTTCCCCTCTATCTTGAAATGAAGAAACAAGAAAGGAAAAGTAAAAGTGAATTTCCCCTCTCTATCATAAAATGAAGAAAAAAGAAAAGAAAGGTAAAAGTGATTTTTCCCCTCTATCCTCAAATGAAGAAATATAAAACAAAAGGTAAAACTTATTTCTCTCCTCTATCCTGAAATGAAGAAACAAAAAAAGAAGTGGTAAAAGTGATTTCCGCTGTATTCTGAAATGAAGAAGCAAAAATGGAAAGGTAAAAGTGATTTTTCGCTCGATCCTGAAATGAAGACACAGAAAAGGAAAGGTAAAATAGATTTTCCTCTCTATCCTGAAATGAAGAAACAAAAAAGGGAGAGTAAAAGTGATTTCTCCCCTCTATCCTGAAATAACGAAAAAAAAAGGGAAAGGTAAAAGTGATTTGTCCCCTGTAATGAAATGAAGAAACAAAAAAACTAATGGTATAAGTGATTTCTCCCTTCTATCCTGAAATGAAAAAACACAAAAGGAAAGGTAAAAATTATATTCCTCTCTATCCTGAATTGAGGAAACAAAAAAATAAAGGTAGAAGTGATTTTTCCCCTCTATCCTGAAATGAAGAAACAAAATAGTAAAGGTAAAAGTGATTTCTTCTCTCTATATTGAAATGAAGAAACAAAAAATTAAAGGTAAAAGTGATTTCTCCCCTCTATCCTGAAATAAAGAAACACGAAAGGAAAGGTAAAAATGATATTCCTCTCTATCCTGAATTGAGGAAACAAAAAAAATAAAGGTAGAAGTGATTTCTCCCCTCTATTCTGAAATGAAGAAACAAAAATGGAAAGGTAAAAGTGATATCTTCTCTCTATCTTGAAATGAAGAAACAAAAAACGGAAAGGTGAAAGTGATTTTCCGCTCTATTCTGAAACGAAGAAACAAAAAAGGAAATGTAAAAGTGATTTTCCCCCTATCCTGAAATGAAGAAACAAAAGAGGAAAGATAAAAGTAATTTTCCCCTCTATCCTGAAATAAAGAAAAAAAAAGGAATGTGAAAGTGATTTTCCGCTGTATTCTGAAATGAAGAAACAAAAAAGGAAAAGAAAAAGTGATTTTCCACTCTATCCTGGAATGAAGAAACAGAAAAGGAAAGGTAAAAGTGATTTCTCCCCTTTATCCTGAAATGAAGAAACAAAAAGGGAAAGGTAAATATGATTTCTCCCCTCTATCCTGAAATGAAAAAACAAAAAAGGAAAGGTAAAAGAGATTTCTCCCCTCTATTCTGAAATGAAGAAACAAAAAAGAACAGGTAAAAGTGATTTTCCGTTGTACTCTGTAATGAAGAAACAAAGAAAGGAAGGTAAAAGTGATTTCTCCCCTCTGTCCTGAAATGAAGAAACAAAAAAGGAAAGGTAAAAGTGATTTCTCCCCTCTATCCTGAAATGAAGACACAAAAAAGGAAAGGTAAAAGTTATTTCTCCCCTCTGTCCTGAAATGAAGAAACAAAAAAGGAAAGGTAAAAGTGATTTCTCCCCTCTATCCTGAAATGAAGACACAAAAAAGGGAAGGTAAAAGAGATTTCTCCCCTCCATCCTGAGATGAAGAAACAAAAAAGGAACGGTAAAATAGATTTTCCGTTGTATTCTGAAATGAAGAAACAAAAAAGTAGAGTTAAAACTGATTTGTCCCCTCTGTCCCGAAATGAAAAAAAAAGAAAGGTAAAAGTGATTTCTCTCCCCTATCTTGAAATGAAGAAACCAAAAATGAAAGTTAAAAGTAATTGCTCCCCTTAATCCTTAAATGAGGAAACAAAAGAGGAAAGGTAAAAGTGATTTCTCCACTCTATCCTGAAATGAAGAACCAAAAAAGGAAAATTAAAAGCAATATCTCCCCTCAATCCTGAAATGAAGAAACCAAGGAGGAAAGGTAAAAGTGATTTCTCCCCTCTATCCTGAAATGAAGAAACAAATAAGGAAAGGTAAAAGTGATTTCTCACCTCTATTTTGAAAAGAAAGAAACAAAAAATGAAAGGCAAAATCAAATTCTTCCCTCTATCGCAAAATTAAGAAACAAGGAATGAAAGGTAAAAGTGATTTCTCACATCTATCCTGTAATGAAGAAGCAAAAAAGGAAGGGTATAAGTGATATCCCCCTCTATCAAAAAATGAAGATACAAGGAAGGAAAGGTAATAGCGATTTTCCCCTCTGTCATAAAATGCAGAAACAAGAATGGAAAGGTAATAGTGATTTTCTCTTCTATTCTGAAATGAAAAACAAAAAAGGAAAGGCAAAAGTGATTTCTCCCCTCTATTCCGAAGTGAAGAAACAAGAAAGGAAAGGTAAAAGCGATTTTTCCCCTCTATTCTGTAATGAAGAAACATAAAAATGAAAGGTAAAAGTGATTTTCCTCTCTATCATAAAATGAAGAAACGAGAAATGAAAGGTAAAATTGATTTCCCCCCCTATCATAAAATAAATAAACAAGAAAGGAAATATAAAACTAATTTTCCCCTCTATTCTGAATTGAAGAAGCAAAAAAAGAAAGGCAAAAGTGATTTCTCCCCTCCATCCTGAAATGAAGAAACAAAAAAGTAAAGTTAAAAGTAAATGATCCCCTCTATCCTGAAATGAAGAAACAAGAAAGGAAAGGTAAAAGTAATTTCTCCCCTCTACCCTGAAATGAAGAAACAAGAAAGGAAAGGTAAAAGTAATTTTCCCATCTATCCCGAAATGAAGAAACAAGAAAGGAAACATAAAAGTGATTTCTTACCTCTACCCTGAAATGAAGAAACGAAAAAGGAAAGGTAAAAGAAATTTCCCCCTCTGTCATAAAATGAAGAAACAAGAAAGGAAAGGTAAGTGATTTTCCACTATCATAAAATTAAGAAACAAGAAAGGAAAGGTAAAAGTCATTTTCGACTAAATTTACAAATGAAGAATCAAAAAAGAAATGTAAAAGTGATTTTTCCCCACTATCCCTAAATGAAGAAACAAGAAAGGAAAGGTAAAAGGGATTTTCTCCTCTATCATAAAACGAAGAAACAAGAAAAGAAATGTAAAAGTGATTTTCCCCTCTATCCTGAAATGAAGAAACAAGAAAGGAAAAGTAAAAGTGATTTTCCCCTCTCTATCATAAAATGAAGAAAAAACAAAATAAAGATAAAAATTATTATTCCCCTCTATCCTCAAATGAAGAAATATTAAACAAAAGGTAAAACTTATTTCTCTCCTCTATCCTGAAATGAAGAAGCAAAAAAAGAAAGGTAAAAGTGATTTTCCTCTGTATTCTGAAATGAAGAAGGAAAAAAGGAAAGGTAAAAGTGATTTTTCGCTCGATCCTGAAATGAAGAAACAGAAAAGGAAACGGAAAATAGATTTTCCCCTCTATCCTGAAATGAAGAAACAAAAAAGGAAAGGTAAAAGGGATATTTTCTTCTCTATCCTGAATTGAGGAAACATAAAAATAAAGGTAGAAGTGATTTCTCCCCTCTATCCTGAAATGAAGAAAAAAAATAGTAAAGGTAAAAGTGGTTTCTTCCCTCTATCTCGAAATGAAGAAACAAAAAAGGAAAGGTAAAAGTGATTTCTTCTCTCTATCTTGAAATGAAGAAAAAAAACGGAAAGGTGAAAGTTCTTTTCCGCTGTATTCTGAAATGAAGAAACAAAAAAGGAAAGTTAAAAGTGATTTTCCCCTCTATCTTGAAATGAAGAAATAAAAGAGGAAAGATAAAAGTGATTTTCCCGCTCTATCCTGAAATGAAGAAACATAAAAGGAAAGGTGAAGGTGATTTTCCGCTGTATTCTGAAATGAAGAAACAAAAAAGGAAAGGAAAAAGTTATTTTCCACTCTATCCTGGAATAAAGAAACAAAAAAAAGGAAAGGTAAAAGTTATTTCTCCCCTTTATCCTGAAATGAAGAAACAAAAAAGGAAATTAAAAGTGATTTCTCCCCCTCTATCCTGAAATGAAGAAAAAAAAATGGAAATGTAAAAGTTATTTCTCCCCTCTATCCTGAAATGAAGAAACAAAAAAGCACAGGTTAAAGTGATTTTCCGTTGTATTCTGAAATGAAGAAACAAAAAAGGGAAGGTAAATGTGATTTCTCACCTCTATCCTGATATAACAAAACAAAAAAGGAAAGGTAAAAGTGATTTCTCCCCTGTCCTGAAATGAAGAAACAAAAAAATGAAAGGTAAATGTGATTTCTCCCCTCTATCCTGAAATGAAGAAACAAAAAAGGAAAGGTAAAAATTATATTCCTCTCTATCCTGAATTGAGAAAACAAAAAAATAAAGGTAAAAGTGATTTCTCCCCTCTATCCTGAAATGAAGAAACAAAATAGTAAAGATAAAGGTGATTTCTTCCCTCTATTCTGAAATGAAGAAACAAAAAAGGAAAGGTAAAAGTGATTTTTTCTCTCTATCTTGAAATGAAGAAACAAAAACGGAAAGGTGAAAGTGATTTTCCGCTGTATTCTGAAATAAAAAAAAAAAAAATGAAAGGTAAAAGTGATTTTCCCCCTCTGTCCTGAAATGAAGAAACAAAAGAGAAAAGATAAAACTGATTTTCCCCCTCTATCCTGAAATAAAGAAACAAAAAAGGAAAGGTGAAAGAGATTTTCCGCTGTATTATGAAATGAAGAAACAAAAAAGGAAAGGAAAAAGTGATTTCCCTCATTTCCTGGAATGAAGAAACAAAAAAGGAAAAGTAAAAGTGATTTCTCCCCTTTATCCTGAAATGAAGAAATAAAAAAGGAAAGGTAAAAGTGATTCCTCCTCTCTATCCTGAAATGAAGAAACAAAAAAGAACAGGCAAAAGTGATTTTCCGTTGTATTCTGAAATGAAGAAACTAAAAAAGGAAGGTAAAAGTGATTTCTCCCCTCTATCCTGAAATAAATAAACAAAGAAGGAAAGGTAAAAGTTATTTCTCCCCTCTGTCCTGAAATGAAGAAACAAAAAAGGAAAGGTAAAAGTGATTTCTCCTCTCTATCATGAAATGAAGAAACAAAAAAGGAAAGGTAAAAGACATTTCTCCCCTCTATCCAGAAATGAAGAAACAAAAAATGAAAGGTAAAAGACATTTCTCCCCTCTATCCTGAAATGAAAAAACAAAAAAGGAAAGGAAAAAGTAATTTCCCACTCTATCCTGGAATGAAGAAACAAAAAAGGAAAGGTAAAAGTGATTTCTTTCCTTTATCCTGAAATGAAGAAACAAAAAAGGAAAGGTAAAAGTGATTTCTCCCCTCTATCCTGAAATAAAGAAACAAAAAACGGAAAGGTAAAAGAGATTTCTCCCCTCTATCCTGAAATGAAGAAACAAAAACGAACAGGTAGAAGTGATTTTCCGTTGTATTCTGAAATGAAGAAACAAAAAAAGGAAGGTAAAAGTGATTTCTCCCCTCTATCCTGAAATAAAGAAACCAAAAAGGAAAGGTAAAAGTTATTTCTCCCCTCTGTCCTGGAATGAAGAAACAAAAAAGGAGAGGTAAAAGTGATTTCTCCCCTTTATCCTGAAATGAAGAAACAAAAAAGGAAAGGTAAAAGACATTTCTCCCCTCTATGCTGAAATGAAGAAACAAAGGAGAACAGGTAAAAGTGATTTTCCGTCGTATTCTGAAAGGAAGACACAAAAAAGGGAAGGTAAAAGTGATTTTTCCCATCTATCCTGAAATAAAGAAACCAAAAAGGAAAGTTAAAAGTTATTTCTCCCCTCTGTCCTGAAATGAAGAAACAAAAAAAGAAAGGATTTCTCCCCTCTATCCCTAAATGAAGAAACAAGAAAGGAAAGGTAAAAGTGATTTCTCCCCCTCTATCCTGATATGAAGAAACAAAAACGGGAAGGTAATAGTGATTTCTCCCCTCTATCCTGTAATGGAGAAACAAAAAAGAACAGGTAAAAGTAATTTTCTGTTGTATTCTGAAATGAAGAAACAAAAAATGGAAGGTAAAAGTGATTTCTCCCCTCTATTCTGAAATAACGAATCAAAAAAGGAAAGGTAAAAGTGATTTCGCCCGTGTCCTGAAATGAAGAAACAAAAAATGAAAGGTAAAAGTGATTTCTCCCCTCTATCCTGAACTGAAAAAAGAAAAAAGGAAAGGTAAAAATTATATTCCTCTCTATCCTGAATTGAGGAAACAAAAAAATAAAGGTAAGAGTGATTTCTCCCCTAAATCTTGAAATGAAGAAACAAAATAGTAAAGGTAAAAGTGATGTCTTCTCTCTATCTTAAAGGAAGAAGCACAAACGGAAATATGAAAGTTATTTTCCACTGTATTCTGAAATGAAGAAAGAAAAAAGGAAAGGTAAAAGATATTCTCCCTTCTATCCTGAAATGAAGAAACAAAAAAGGAAAGATAAAAGAGATTTTCCCCCTCTATTCTAAAATAAAGAAACAAAAAAGGAAAGGTGAAAGTGATTTTCTGCTGTATTCTGGAATGAAGAAACAAAAAAGGAAAGGAAAAAGTGATTTTCCACTCTATCCTGGAATGCAGAAACAAAAAAGGAAAGGTGAAAGTGATTTCTCCCTTTTCTCCTGAAATGAAGAAACAAAAAAGGAAAGGTAAAATTCATTTCTCCAATCTATCCTGAAATGAAGAAAAAAAAGGAAAGGTAAAAATGATTTCTCCCCTCTATCCTGAAATAAAGAAACAAAAAAGGAAAGGTAAAAGAGATTTCTCCCCTGTATCCTGAAATGAAGAAACAAAAAAGAACAGGTAAAAGATATTTTCCGTTGAATTCTGAAATGAAGAAACAAAAAAAAAAAAAAAGGTAAAATTGATTTCTCCCCTCTATCCTGAAATAAAGAAACCAAAAAGTAAGGTAAAAGTTATTTCATCCCTCTGTCCTGAAATGAAGAAACAAAAAAGGAAAGGTTAAAGTGATTTTTCCCCTCTATCCTGAAATGAATAAACAAAAAAGGAGAGGTAAAAGACTTTTCTCCCCTCTATCCTGAAATGAAGAAAAAAAATAACAAGTAAAAGTGATTTTCCGTTGTATTCTGAAAGGAAGAAACAAAAAAGGGATGGTAAAAGTGATTTCTCCCCTCTATCCTGATAAAGAAACAAAAAAGGAAAGGTAAAAGTTATTTCTCCCCTCTGTCCTGAAATGAAGAAACAAAAAAAGAAAGGTAATAGTGATTTCTCCCCTCTATCCCTGAATGAAGAAACAAGAAAGGAAAGGTAAAAGTGATTTCTCTCTTCTACCCTGAAATGAAGAAACAAAAACGGAAAGGTAATAGTGATTTCTCCCCTCTATCCTGAAATGAAGAAACAAAAAAGAACAGGTAAAAGTAATTTTCTGTTGTATTCTGAAATGAAGAAACAAAAAAGGGAAGGTAAAAGTGATTTCTCCCCTCTATCCTGATATAACGAAACAAAAAAGGAAAGGTAAAAGTGATTTCTCTCCTGTCCTGAAATAAAGAAACAAAAAAATGAAAGGTAAAAGTGATTTCTCCTCTCCATCTTGAAATGAAAAAAACAAAAAAAGGAAAGGGAAAAATGATATTCCTCTCTCCCCTTAATTGAGGAAACAAAAAAATAAAGGTAGGAGTGATTTCTCCCCTGAATCCTGAAATGAAGAAACAAAACAGGAGAGGTAAAGGTGATTTCTTCCCTCTATTCTGGAATGAAGAAACAAAAAAGGAAAGGTAAAAGTGATTTCTTCTTTCTATCTTGAAATGAAGAAACAAAAACGGAAAGTTGAAAGTAATTTTCTGCTGTATTCTGAAATGAAGAAACAAAAAAGGAAAGGTAAAAGTGATGATCTTCCCCTCTATCCTGAAATAAACAAACAAAAAAGGAAAGATAAAAGAGATTTTCCCCCTCCATCCTGAAATAAAGAAACAAAAAAGGAAAGGTGAAAGTGATTTTCTGCTGTATTCTGAAATGAAGAAACAAAAAAGGAAAGGAAAAAGTAATTTTCCACTCTATCCTGGAATGAAGAAACAAAAAAGGAAAGGTAAAAGTGATTTCTTTTATCTATCTTGAAATGAAGAAACAAAAACGGAAAGGTGAAAGTGATTTTCCGCTGTATTCTGAAATGAAGAAACAAAAAAGGAAAGGTAAAAGTGATTTTACCCTCTATCCTGAAGTGAAGAAATAAAAGAGGAAAGATAAAAGTGATTTTCCCCCTCTATTCTGAAATGAAGAAACAAAAAAGGAAAGGTGAAAGTGATTTTCCGCTGTATTCTGAAATGAAGAAACAAAAAAGTAAAGGAAAAAGTGATTTTCCACTCTATCCTGGAATGAGAAACAAAAAAGGAAAGGTAAAAGTGATTTCTTCTCTCTATCTTGAAATGAAGAAACAAAAACGGAAAAGTAAAAGTGATTTTCCGCTGTATTCTGAAATGAAGAAACAAAAAAGGAAAAGTAAAAGTGATTTTCCCCTCTATCCTGAAATGAAGAAATAAAAGAGAAAAGATAAAAGTGATTTTCCAACTTTATCCTGAAATGAAGAAACAAAAAAGGATAGGTGAAAGTGATTTTTGGCTGTATTCTGAAATAAAGAAACAAAAAAGGAAAGGAAAAGTGATTTTCCACTCTATCATGGAATGAAGAAACAAAAAAAGAAAGGTAAAAGTGATTTCTCCCCTTTATCCTGAAATGAAGAAACAAAAAAGGAAAGGTAAAAGTGATTTCTCCCCCTCTATCCTGATATGAAGAAACAAAAACGGAAAGGTAATAGTGATTTCTCCCCTCTATCCTGAAATGGAGAAACAAAAAAGAACAGGTAAAAGTAATTTTCTGTTGTATTCTGAAATGAAGAAACATAAAAGGGAGGGTAAAAGTGATATCTCCCCTCTATCCTGAAATAACGAATCAAAAAAGGAAAGGTAAAAGTGATTTCGCCCCTGTCCTGAAATGAAGAAACAAAAAATGAAAGGTAAAAGTGATTTCTCCCCTCTATCCTGAACTGAAAAAAGAAAAAAAAGGGAAGGTAAAAATTATATTCCTCTCTATCCTGAATTGAGGAAACAAAAAAATAAAGGTAGGATTGATTTCTCCCCTAAATCCTGAAATGAAGAAACAAAATAGTAAAGGTAAAAGTGATTTTCCCCTCTATTCTGAAATGAAGAAACAAAAAAGGAAAGGTAAAAGTGATTTCTTCTCTCTATCTTGAAATGAAGAAACACAAACGGAAAGGTGAAAGTGATTTTCCACTGTATTCTGAAATGAAGAAAGAAAAAAAGGAAAGGTAAAAGATACTTTCCCCTCTATCCTGAAATGAAGAAACAAAAAAGGAAAGATGAAAGAGATTTTCCCCCTCTATTCTAAAATAAAGAAACAAAAAAGGAAAGGTGAAAGTGATTTTCCGCTGTATTCTGGAATGAAGAAACAAAAAAGGAAAGGAAAAAGTGATTTCTCCAGTCTATCCTGAAATGAAGAAAAAAAAAGAAAAGGTAAAAATGATTCCTCCCCTCTATCCTGAAATAAAGAAACAAAAAAGGAAAGATAAAAGAGATTTCTCCCCTCTATCCTGAAATGAAGAAACAAAAAAGAACAGGTAAAAGATATTTTCCGTTGTATTCTGAAATGAAGAAACAAAAAAATAGGTAAAATTGATTTCTCCCCTCTATCCTGAAATAAAGAAACCAAAAACGAAGGTAAAAGTTATTTCATCCCTCTGTCCTGAAATGAAGAAACAAAAAAGGAAAGGTTAAAGTGATTTCTCCCCTCTATCCTGAAATGAAGAAACAAAAAAGGAAAGGTAAAAGACATTTCTCCCCTTTATCCTGAAATGAAGAAACAAAAAAGAACAAGTAAAAGTGATTTTCCGTTGTGTTCTGAAAGGAAGAAACAAAAAAGGGAAGGTAAAAGTGATTTCTCCCCTCAAAAAAGGAGAGGTAACAGTTATTTCTCCCCTCTGTCCTGAAATGAAAAAAACAAAAAAAGAAAGGTAATAGTGATTTCTCCCCTCTATCCCTGAATGAAGAAACAAGAAAGGAAAGGTAAAAGTGATTTCTCTCTTCTACCCTGAAACGAAGAAACAAAAACGGAAAGGTAATAGTGATTTCTCCCGTCTATCCTGAAATGAAGAAACAAAAAAGAACAGGTAAAAGTAATTTTCTGTTGTATTCTGAAATGAAGAAACAAAAAAGGGAAGGTAAAAGTGATTTCTCCCCTCTATCCTGAAATAACGCTTCAAAAAAGGAAAGGTAAAAGTGATTTCTCCCCTGTCCTGAAATGAAGAAACAAAAAAATGAAAGGTAAAAGTGATTTCTCCTCTCCATCTTGAAATGAAAAAAACAAAAAAGGAAAGGGAAAAATGATATTCCTCTCTCCCCTTAATTGAGGAAACAAAAAAATAAAGATAGGAGTGATTCTCCCCTGAATCCTGAAATGAAGAAACGAAACAGGAGAGGTAAAGGTGATTTCTTCCCTCTATTCTGAAATGAAGAAACAAAAAAGGAAAGGTAAAAGTGATTTCTTCTTTCTATCTTGAAATGAAGAAACAAAACGGAAAGGTGAAAGTGATTTTCCGCTGTATTCTGAAATGAAGAAACAAAAAAGGAAAGGTAATAGTGATGATCTTTCCCTCTATCCTGAAATGAACAAACAAAAAAGGAAAGATAAAAGAGATTTTCCCCCTCCATCCTGAAATAAAGAAACTAAAAAGGAAAGGCGAAAGTGATTTTCCGCTGTATTCTGAAATGAAGAAACAAAAAAGGAAAGGAAAAAGTAATTTTCCACTCTATCCTGGAATGAAGAAACAAAAAAGGAAAGGTAAAAGTGATTTCTCTCTTTTGTCCTGAAATGAAGAAACAAAAAAGGAAAGGTAAAAGTTTGTTTTCCCTCTATCCTGAAATGAAGAACCAAAAAAGGAAAGATAAAAGAGATTTCTCCCCTCTATCCTGAAATGAAGAAACAAAAAAGAATAAGTAAAAATGATTTTCCGTTGTATTCTGAAAGGAAAAAACAAAAAAGGAAAGGTAAAAGTGGCAATCTTCCCCTCTATCCTGAAGTGAACAAACAAAAAAGTAAAGATAAAAGAGATTTTCCCCCTCCATCCTGAAATAAAGAAACAAAAAAGGAAAGGAAAAAGTAATTTTTCACTCTATCCTGGAATGAAGAAACAAAAAAGGAAAGGTAAAAGTGATTTATCTTTTTTGTCCTGAAATGAAGAAACAAAAAAGGAAAGGTAAAAGTGTTTTTTCCCTCTATCCTGAAATGAAGAACCAAAAAAGGAAAGGTAAAAGAGATTTCTCCCCTCTATCCTGAAATGAAGAAACAAAAAAGAATAAGTAAAAATGATTTTCCGTTGTATTCTGAAAGGAAGAAACAAAAAAGGGAAGGTAAAAGTGATTTCTCCCGTCTATCCTGAAATAAAGAAACAAAAAAGCAAAGGTAAAAGTTATTTCTCCCCTCTGTCCTGAAATGAAGAAACAAAAAAAAAAGAAAGGTAATAGTGATTTTTCCCTTCTATCCCTGAATGAAGAAACAAAAAACAAACGGTAAAAGTGATTTTCTTCTCTATCATAAAATGAAGAAACAAGAAAAGAAATGTAAAAGTGATTTCCCCCTCTATCTTGAAATGAAGAAACAAGAAAGGAAAAGTAAAAGTGATTTTCCCCTCTCTATCATTAAATGAAGGAACAATAAAAGAAAGGTAAAAGTGATTTTTAACCTCTATCCTCAAATGAAGAAATATAAAACAAAAGGAAAAACTTATTTCTCTCCGATATCCTGAAATAAAGAAACAAAAAAAGAAGAAGTAAAAGTGATTTTCAGTTGTATTCTGAAATGAAGAAGCAAAAAAGGAAAGGTAAAAGTGATTTTTCTTTCGATCCTGAAATGAAGAAACAGAAAAGGAAAGGTAAAATAGATTTTCCCCTCTATCATGAAATGAAGAAACAAAAAAGGGAAGGTAAAAGTGATTTCTCCCCTCTATCCTGAAATGAAGAAACAAGTAAGGAAAAGTAAAAGTGACTTTCCCCTCTCTATCATAAAATGAAGAAAGAAGAAAAGAAAGGTAAAAGTGATTTTTCCCCTCTATCCTCAAATGAAGAAATATAAAACAGAAGGTAAATCTTATTTCTCTCCTCTATCCTGAAGTGATGAAACAAAAAAAGTAAAGGTAAAAGTGATGATCTTTCCCTCTATCCTGAAATGAACAAACAAAAAAGGAAAGATAAAAGAGATTTTCCCCCTCCATCCTGAAATAAAGAAACTAAAAAGGAAAGGCGAAAGTGATTTTCCGCTGTATTCTGAAATGAAGAAACAAAAAAGGAAAGGAAAAAGTAATTTTCCACTCTATCCTGGAATGAAGAAACAAAAAAGGAAAGGTAAAAGTGATTTCTCTCTTTTGTCCTGAAATGAAGAAACAAAAAAGGAAAGGTAAAAGTTTGTTTTCCCTCTATCCTGAAATGAAGAACCAAAAAAGGAAAGATAAAAGAGATTTCTCCCCTCTATCCTGAAATGAAGAAACAAAAAAGAATAAGTAAAAATGATTTTCCGTTGTATTCTGAAAGGAAAAAACAAAAAAGGAAAGGTAAAAGTGATGATCTTCCCCTCTATCCTGAAATGAACAAACAAAAAAGTAAAGATAAAAGAGATTTTCCCCCTCCATCCTGAAATAAAGAAACAAAAAAGGAAAGGAAAAAGTAATTTTTCACTCTATCCTGGAATGAAGAAACAAAAAAGGAAAGGTAAAAGTGATTTATCTTTTTTGTCCTGAAATGAAGAAACAAAAAAGGAAAGGTAAAAGTGTTTTTTCCCTCTATCCTGAAATGAAGAACCAAAAAAGGAAAGGTAAAAGAGATTTCTCCCCTCTATCCTGAAATGAAGAAACAAAAAAGAATAAGTAAAAATGATTTTCCGTTGTATTCTGAAAGGAAGAAACAAAAAAGGGAAGGTAAAAGTGATTTCTCCCGTCTATCCTGAAATAAAGAAACAAAAAAGCAAAGGTAAAAGTTATTTCTCCCCTCTGTCCTGAAATGAAGAAACAAAAAAAAAAGAAAGGTAATAGTGATTTTTCCCTTCTATCCCTGAATGAAGAAACAAAAAACAAACGGTAAAAGTGATTTTCTTCTCTATCATAAAATGAAGAAACAAGAAAAGAAATGTAAAAGTGATTTCCCCCTCTATCTTGAAATGAAGAAACAAGAAAGGAAAAGTAAAAGTGATTTTCCCCTCTCTATCATTAAATGAAGGAACAATAAAAGAAAGGTAAAAGTGATTTTTAACCTCTATCCTCAAATGAAGAAATATAAAACAAAAGGAAAAACTTATTTCTCTCCGATATCCTGAAATAAAGAAACAAAAAAAGAAGAAGTAAAAGTGATTTTCAGTTGTATTCTGAAATGAAGAAGCAAAAAAAGGAAAGGTAAAAGTGATTTTTCTTTCGATCCTGAAATGAAGAAACAGAAAAGGAAAGGTAAAATAGATTTTCCCCTCTATCATGAAATGAAGAAACAAAAAAGGGAAGGTAAAAGTGATTTCTCCCCTCTATCCTGAAATGAAGAAACAAGTAAGGAAAAGTAAAAGTGACTTTCCCCTCTCTATCATAAAATGAAGAAAGAAGAAAAGAAAGGTAAAAGTGATTTTTCCCCTCTATCCTCAAATGAAGAAATATAAAACAGAAGGTAAATCTTATTTCTCTCCTCTATCCTGAAGTGATGAAACAAAAAAAGTAAAGGTAAAAGTGATTTTCTGCTGTATTCTGAAATGAAGAAGCAAAAAGGTAAGGTAAAAGTGATTTTTCACACGATCCTCAAATGCAGAAACAGAAAAGGAAAGGTAAAATAGATTTTCCCCTCTATCCTGAAATGAAGAAACAAAACAGGAAAGGTAAAAGTGATTTTCCTCTCTATCCTGTATTGAGAAAACATAAAAATAAAGGTAGAAGTTATTTCTCACCTCTATCCTGAAATGAAGAAACAAAATAGTAAAGGTAAAAGTGGTTTCTTCCCTCTTTTCTGAAATGGAGAAATAAAAAAGGAAAGGTAAAAGTGATTTCTTCTCTCTATCTTCAAATGAAGAAACAAAAACGGAAAGGTGAAAGAGATTTCCCGCTGTATTCTGAAATGAAGAAACAAAAAAGAAAAGGTAAAAGTGATTTTCCCCTCTATCCTGAAATGAAGAAATAAAATAGGAAAGATAAAAGTGATATTCCCCCTCTATCCTGAAATGAAGAAACAAAAAAAAGGAAAGATGAAAGCGATTTTCCCCTGTATTCTGAAATGAAGAAACAAAAAAAGTAAAGGTAAAAGTGATTTTCCCCTCTATCCTGAAATGAAGAAATAAAATAGGAAAGATAAAAGTGATATTCCCCCTCTATCCTGAAATGAAGAAACAAAAACGGAAAGGTGAATGTGATTTTCGGCTGTATTCTGAAATAAAGAAACAAAAAAGGAAAGGAAAAAATGATTTTCCACTCTATCATGGAATGAAGAAACAAAAAAAAGAAAGGTAAAAGTGATTTCTCCCCTTTATCCTGAAATGAAGAAACAAAAAAGGAAAGGTAAAAGTGATTTCTCCCCCTCTATCCTGATATGAAGAAACAAAAACAGAAAGGTAATAGTGATTTCTCCCATCTATCCTGAAATGAAGAAACAAAAAAGAACAGGTAAAAGTAATTTTCTGTTGTATTCTGAAATGAAGAAACAAAAAATGGAAGGTAAAAGTGATTTTTCCCCTTTATCCTGAAATAACGAAACAAAAAATGAAAGGTAAAAGCGATTTCTCCCCTCTATCCTGAAATGAAAAAAAAAAGAAAAGGTAAAAATGATATTCCTCTCTATCCTGAATTGAAGAAACAAAAAAATAAAGGTACGAGTGATTTCTCCCCTGAATCCTGAAATGAAATAACATAATAGTAAAGGTAAAAGTGATTTCTTCCCTCTATTCTGAAATGAAGAAACAAAAAAGGAAAGGTAAAATTGATTTCTTCTCTCTATCTTGAAATGAAGAAACAAAAACGGAAGGTGAAAGTGATTTTCCGCTGTATTCTGAAATGAAGAAACAAAAAAGGAAAGGTAAAAGTGATTTTCCAATCTATCCTGAAATGAAGAAACAAAAAAGGAAAGATAAAAGTGATTTTCCCCCTCTATCCTGAAATAAAAAAAAACAAAAAAGGAAAGGCGAAAGTGATTTTACGCTGTATTCTGAAACGAAGAAACAAAAATGGAAAGGAAAAAGTGATTTTCCACTCTATCCTGGAAAGAAGAAACAAAAAAGAAAGGTAAAAGTGATTTCTCCCCTTTATCCTGAAATGAAGAAACGAAAAAAGGAAAGGTAAAAGTGATTTCTCACCTCTATACTGAGATGAAGAAACAAAAAAGGAAAGATAAAAGAGATTTCTCCCCTCTATCCTGAAATGAAGAAACAAAAAAGAACAGGTAAAAGTGATTTTCCATTGTATTTTGAAATGAAGAAACAAAGAAGGGAAGGTAAAATCGATTTCTCCCCTCAATCCTGAAATAAAAAAAAAAAGGAAAGGTAAAAGTCATTTTTCCCCTCTTTCCTGAAATGAAGAACAAAAAACAAAAGGTAAAAGTGATTTCTCCCCTATATCCCGAAATTAAGACACAAAAAAGGGAAGGTAAAAGTGATTTCTGCCCTCCATCCTGAGATGAAAAAACAAAAAAGGAACGGTAAAAGTGATTTTCCGTTGTATTCTGAAATGAAGAAACAAAAAAGGAGAGGTAAACCTGATTTGTCCACTCTATCCTGAAATGAAAAAAAACAAAAAAGTAAGGTAAAAGTGATTTCTCCCCTCTATCCTGAAATGAAGAAACAAAAAAGGAAAGTTAAAAGTAATTGCTCCCCTCAATCCTTAAATGAAGGAACAAAAGAGGAAAGGTAAAAGTGATTTCTCCCCTCTATCCTCAAATGAAGAAACAAAAATGGAAAATTAAAAGTAATATCTCCCCTCAATCCTGAAATGAAGAAAGAAAAGAGGGAAGGTAAAAGTGATTTCTCCCCTCTATCCTGAAATGAAGAAACAAATAAGGAAAGGTAAAAGTGATTCCTCACCTCTATTTTTAAAAGAAAGAAAAAAAAAATGACAGGCAAAATCAAATTCTCCCCTCTATCGTAAAATTAAGAAACAAGGAATGAAAGGTAAAAGTGATTTCTCACATCTATCCTGAAAAGAAGAAACAAAAAAGGAAGGGTATAAGTGATATCCCCCTCTATCATAAAATGAAGATACAAGGAAGGAAAGGTAAAAGTGATTTTCCCCTCTGTCATAAAATGCAGAAACAAGAATGGAAAGGTAATAGTGATTTTCTCTTCTATTCTGAAATGAAAAAACAAAAAAGGAAAGGCAAAAGTGATTTCTCCCCTCTATCCCGAAGTGAAGAAACAAGAAAGGAAAGGTAAAAGAGATTTTTCCCCTCTATCCTGTAATAAAGAAATATAAAAAGGAAAGGTAAAAGTGATTTTCCTCTCTATCATAAAATGACGAAACGAGAAAGGAAAGGTAAAATTGATTTCCCCCCCTATCATAAAATAAAGAAACAAGAAAGGAAATATAAAACTAATTTTCCCCTCTAGTCTGAAATGAAGAAGCGAAAAAAGAAAGGAAAAACTGATTTCTCCCCTCTATCCCGAAATGAAAAAACAATAATGGAAAAGTATGAGTGATTTCTCCTCTCTACCCAGAAATGAAGAAAGAAGAAAGGAAAGGTGAAAGTGATTTTCTCTTCTATCATAAAATGAAGAAACAAGAATGGAAAGGTAAAAGTGATTTTACCCCCTATCCTGAAATGAAGAAAGAAGAAAGGAAAAGTAGAAATGATTTTCCCATCTATTATGAAATGAAGAAACAACAAAAGAAAGGCAACAGTGATTTTTCCCCCCTTATCCTGAAATAAAGAAATATGAAGCTAAAGGTAAAAGTTATTTCTCTCCTCTATCCTGAAATGAAGTAGCAAGAAAGGGAAGTTCCTGAAACGAAAAAAACAAAATAGTAAAAGTAAAAGTGATTTCTTTCATCTATCCTGAAATGAAGAAACTAAAAAGTAAAGGTAAAAGTGATTTTCTGCTGTATTCTGAAATGAAGAAACAAAAAAGGAAAGGTAAAAGTGATTTCTCCCCTCTATCCTGAAATGAAGAAACAAAGAATGAAAGTAAAAAGGGATTTTCACCTCTATCCTGAAATGAAGAAACAAAAAAGGAAAGTTAAAAGTAAATTCTCCCTTTTATCCTGAAATAAAGAAACAAAAAAGGAAAGGTAAAAGTGATTTCTCACCTCTATCCTGAAATGATAGAAAAAAAGGAAAGGTAAAAGTAATTTCTCCTATATATCCACAAAAGAAGAAACCAAAAAGGAAAGTTGAAAAAGATTTTCCCTCTATCTCGAAATGAAGAAGCAAAAAAGAAAAGGTAAAAGTGATTTCTCCCCTCTATCCTGAAATGAAGAAACAAAAAAGGAAAGAAAAAGTGTTTTTTCCCCTCTCTCCTGAAATGAAGAAACAAAAAAGGAAAGTTAAAAGTGATATTCCCCTCTATCCTGAGATGAAGAGACTAAAAAGGAAAGGTAAAAGTGATTTTCCCCTCTATCCTGAAATGAAGAAACAAAAAAAGAAAGGTAAAATCTATTTTTCCCCTCTATCCTTAAATGAAGAAACAAAAAATGAAAGGTACAAGTAATTTCTCCCCTCTATCCAGAAATGAAGAAACAAAAAAAGTAAAATTAAAAGTGATATTACCCTCTATCCTGAGATAAAGAAACAAAAACAGTGAAGTTAAAACTAATATTACCCTCTATCCTGAGATGAAGAAAATAAAAAAGAAAGGTAAAAGTGATTTTCTGCTGCATCCTGAAATGAAGAAACAAGAAAGGAAAGTTAAAAGTAATTTCTCCCGCCTATCCTGAAATGAAGAAACAAAAAAGGGAAGTGGAAAGTAATTGTCCCTCTATCCTGAAATGAAGAAACAGGAAAGGAAAGGTAAAAGTGATTTCTCCCCTCTATCCTGAAATGAAGAAACAAAATAGGAAAGTTAAAATTGATTCCTCTCCCCCTCTATCCTGAAATGAAGAAACTAAAAAGGAAAGGCAAACGTTATTTTCCGGTGTATCCTGAAATGAAGAAATAGAAAAGGAAAGGTAAAAGGGATTTCTCCCCTCAATCCTGAAATGAAGAAACAAAAAAGGAAAGGTACTAGTGATTTTTCCCCTCTATACTCAAATGAAGAAACAAAAAAAGAAAGGTAAAAGTGATTTTCTCCTCTAACCCGAAAAGAAGAAACAAAAAAAAAGGTAAAAGTTATTTCTCCCCTCTATCCTGAGATGAAGAAACAAAGAAGGAAAGGTAAAATTGATTTTTCCACTCTATTCTGAAATGAAGAAATAAAAAAGGAAAGTTAAAAGTGATTTTCCACTCTATCCTGAAATGGAGAAACAAAAAGGAATGGAAAAAGTTATTTCTACTGTATAATGAAATGAAGAAACTAAAAAGGAAAGGTAAAAGCTGTTTCTCTCTTCTATCCTGAATTGAAGAAACAAAAAAGGAAAGGTAAAACTAATTTCTACCCTCTATCCTGAAATGAAGAAACAAAAAAATAAAGGTAAAAGTGATTTTCTCCTCTTTCCCGAAATGAAGAAACAAGAAAGGAAAGGTAAAAGTGATTTTATCCCTCTATCATGAAATGAAGAAACAAGAAAGGAAAGGTAAAAGTGATTTTCCTCGAAATGAAGAAACAAAAAAAGGTAAAGTAAAAAGTGATTTTCCCCTCTATTCTGAAATGAAGAAACAAAAGCGGAAAGTTAAACGTGATTTCTCCCACCTATCCTGAAATGAACAAACAAACAAGGAAAGTTAAAAGTGATTTCTCCCCTCTGCCCTAAAATGAAGAAAAAAAGGAACTGTAAAAGTGCTTTTCCCCTCTATCCTGAAATGAAGAAACAAAAAAAGAAAGGTAAAAGTTATTTTTCCCCTCAATCCTGAAATGAAGAACCAAAAAAAGAAAGGTAAAAGTAATTTTTCCCCTCAGTCCTGAAATGAAGAAAAAAAATTAAAGGTAAAAGTGATTTCTCCCCTCTATCCTGAAATGAAGAAACTAAAAAGGAAAGTTAAAAGTGATAGTCCCCTCTATCCAGAAACGAAGAAGCTAAAAAGGAAATTTAAAAGTGATTTTCCCTCTATCCTGAAATGAAGAAACAAAAAGGAAGGTAAAAGTGACTTTTCCCCTCTATCCTGAAATGAAGAAACTAAAAATGAAAGTTAAAAGTGATTTTCCCTCTATCCTGAAATGAAGGAACAAAAAAGGAAAGGTAAAAATAATTTTTCCCTCAATCCTGAAATGAAGAAACAAAAAAGGAAAGGTAAAAGTGATATTCACTCTATTTTTAAATGAAGAAGCTAAAAAGGAAAGGTGAAATTGATTTTCCGCTGTATCCTGAAATGAAGAAACAAAAAAGGAAAGGTAAAAGTGATTTCTCGCCCCCATCCTGTAACGAAAAACAAGAAAGGAGAGGTAAAAGTGATTTCTCCCCTCTATCCTGAAATGAAAAAATAAAAAAGGGAAAGTTAAAAGTGATTTTCCCCTCTATCCTGAAATGAAGAAACTAAAAAGGAAAGGTAAACGTTATTTTCCGCTGTATCCTGAAATAAAGAAAAAAAAAGGAAAGGTAAAAGTGATTTCTCTTCTCTATCCTGAAATGAAAAAGCGAAAAAGGAAGGTTACAAGTCATTTTTTCCCTCAATCCTCAAATGAAAAAACAAAAAAATAAAGGTAAAAGTGATTTTCTCCTCTACCCCGAAATGAGTAAATAATAAAAAGAAAGGTCAAAGTGATTTCTCCCCTCTATACTGAGATGACAAAACAAAAAAGGAAAAGTAAAAGTAAAATTGATTTTTCCACTCTCTTCTGAAATGACGTAATAAAAAAGAAAAGGTAAAAGTTATTTTCCCCTCTATCCTGAAAAGGAGAAACAAAAAAGATAGGTAAAAGTGATTTTCTGCTGTATCGTGAAATAATGAAACAAAAATGGAAAGGTAAAAGTGATTTCTCCCTTCTCTCTTGAAGTGAAGAAACAAAAAGGAAAGGTAAAAGGGATTTTCCCACACTATTCTGAAATTAAGAAATAAAAAAGGAAAGGTAAAATTGATTTTCCCCTTTATCTTGAAATGGAGAAACAAAAAGGAAAAGAAAAAGTTATTTTCTTCTGTATCCTGAAATGAAGAAACAAGAAAGGAAAGGCAAAAGCTATTTCTCTCTTCTATCCTGAAGTGAAGAAACAAAAAAGGAAAGGTAAAACTAATTTCTCCCCTCTATCCTGAAATGAAGGAACAAAAAAAATTAAGGTCAAAGTGATTTCTCCCCTCTGTGCTGAGATGAAAAACTAAAGAAGGAAAAGTAAAAGTAAAATTGATTTTTCCACTCTATCCTGAAATGAAGAAACAAAAAAAGACATGTAAAAGTGATTTTCTGTTGTATTCTGAAATGAAGAAACAAAAAAGGAAAGGTCAAAGTGATTTCTCACCTCTGCCTATATATGAAAAACCAAAAAAGAAAGGTAAAAGTGATTTCTCCCCTCAATCCTGAAATGAAAAAACAAAAATGGAAATTTAAAAGTAATTTCTCCCTTCAATCTTGAAATGAAGAAACAAAAGTGTAAAGGTAAAAGCGATTTCTCCCCTCTATCCTGAAATGAAAAAACAAATAAGGAAGGGTAAAAGTGATTTCTCACCTCTATCCTGAAATGAAGAAACATAGAAGGATGGGTATACGTGATTTCCCCCTCTATCATAAAATGAAGAAACTAAAAAGGAAAGGTAAAAGCGATTTTCCCCTCTATCATGAAATGAAGAAACAAGAAAGGAAAGGTAAAAGTGATTTTCCCTTCTATTCGGAAATGAAGAAACAAAAAAGGAAAGGCAAAAGTGATTTCTCCCCTCAATCCCGAGGTGAAGAAACAAGAAAGGAAAGGTAAAAGTGATTTCTCCCCTGTATCCTAAACTGAAGAAACAAAAAAAAGGAGAGGTAAAGGTGATTTTCCTCTCTATCATAAAATGGAGAAACGAGAAAGGAAAGGTAAAATTGATTTTCCCGTCAATCGTAAAATAAAGAAACAAGAAAGGAAAGGAGAAAGTGATATTCCCATCTATTCTAAAATGAAGAAGCAAAAAAAGAAAAGCAAAAGTGATTTCTCCTCTTTATCCCGAAATGAAGAAAAAAGGAAGGAAATGTAAAAGTGATTTCTCCCCTCTACCCAGAAATGAAGAAAGAAGAAAGGAAGGGTGAAAGTGATTTTCTCTTCTATCATAAAATGAAGAAACAAGAATGGAAAGGTAAAAGTGATTTCCCCCCATATCCTGAAATGAAGAAACAAGAATGGAAAAGTAGAAATGATTTTCCCATATATTATGAAATGAAAATACAATAAAAGAAAGGTAAAAATGATTTTTGCCCCTCTATTAGGAAATAAAGAAATATGAAACTAAAGGTAAAAGTTATTTCTCTCCTCTATCCTGAAATGAAGTAGCAAGAAAGGAAAGTTCCTGAGACGAAGAAACAAAATAGTGAAGGTAAAAGTGATTTATTTCCTCTATCCTTAAATGAAGAAACTAAAAAGTAAAGGTAAAAGTAATTTTTTACTCTATTCTGAAATAAAGAAAAAAAGGGAAGATAAAAGTGATTCACCAATCTATCCTGAAATGAAGAAACAAAAAACGAAAGTAAAAAGTGATTTTCACCTATATCCTGTAATGAAGAAACAAAAAAGGAAAGTTAAAAAGTAAATTCTCCCTTTTATCCTGAAATAAAGAAACAAAAAAGGAAAGTTAAACGCGATTTCTCACCTCTTTCCTGAAATGATAGAAACAAAAAAGGAAAGGTAAAAGTGATTTCTCCCCTTTATCCACAAATGAAGAACCAAAAAGGAAAGTTAAAAAAGATTTTCCCTCTATCTAGAAATGAAGATACAAGAAAGGAAAGGTAAAAGTGATTCCTCCCCTCTATCCTGAAATGAAGAAACAAAAAAGGAAAGGAAAGGTGATTTCTCCCCTCTATCCTGAAATGAAGAAACAAAAAAGGAAAGATAAAAGTGACATTCCCTTCAATCCTGAGATGAAGAGACTATAAAGGAAAGGTAAAAGCGATTTTCCCCTCTATCCTGAAATGAAGAAACAAAAAAAAGAAAGGCAAAAGTGATTTTTCCCCTCTATCCTTAAATGAAGAAACAAAAAAGGAAAGGTAAAAGTAATTTCTCCCCTCTATCCAGAAATGAAGAAAAAAAAAAAAGCTAAGTTAAAAGTGCTATTACCCTCTATCCTGAGATGAAGAAACAAAAAAGGAAAGTTAAAAGTGATTTCTCCCCTCTATCCGGAAATGAAGAAACAAAAAAGGGAAGTTAAAAGTAATTTTCCCTCTATCCTGAAATGAAGAAACTAAGAAAGGAAAGGTAAAAGTGATTTCTTCCCGCTATCCTGAAATGAAGAAACAAAATAGGAAAGTTAAGAGTGATTCCTACCACCTCCCCCCCCATCATGAATTGAAGAAACTAAAAAGGAAAGGTAAACGTGATTTTCCGCTGTATCCTGAAATGAAGAATAAAAAAAGGAAAGGTAAAAGTGATATCTCCCCTCAATCCTAAAATGAAGAAACAAAAAATGAAAGGTACAAGTGATTTTTCCCCTCTATACTCAAATGAAGAAACAAAAAAAGAAAGGTAAAAGTGATTTTTTCCTCTAACCCGAAAAGAAGAAACAAAAAGAGGTAAAAGTTATTTCTCCCCTCTATCCTGAGATGAAGAAACAAAGAAGGAAAAGTAAAACTGATTTTTCCACTCTATTCTGAAATGAAGAAATAAAAAAAGGAAAGGTAAAAGTGATTTTCCCCTCTATCCTGAAATGGAGAAACAAAAAGGAATGTTAAAAGTGATTTTCTGCTGTATCCTGACATGAAGAAACTAAAAAGGAAAGGTAAAAGCTATTTTCCTCTTCTATCCTGAAGTCAACAAAAAAAATGAAAGGTAAAACTAATTTCTCCCCTCTATCCTGAAATGTAGAATAAAAAAATAAAGGTAAAAGTGATTTTCTCCTTTTTCCCGAAATGTAGAAACAAGAAAGGAAAGGTAAAATATTTTTTCCCCTTTATCCTGAAATGAAGAAACACGAAATGAAAGGTGAAAGTTATTTTCTTCTCTATCCTGAAATGAAGAAACAAAAAAGGTAAAGTAAAAAGTGATTTTCCCCTCTATCCTGAAATGAAGAAACAAAAGCGGAAAGTTAAAAGTGATTTCTCCCATCTATCCTGAAATGAAGCAACAAACAAGGAAAGTTAAAAGTGATTTCTCCCCTCCATCCTGAAATGAAGAAACAAGAAAGGAAAGGTAAAAGTGCTTTTCCCCTATATCCTGAAATGAAGAAACAAAAAAAGAAAGGTAAAAGTTATTTTTCCCCTCAATCCTGAAATGAAGACCCAAAACAAGAAAGGTAAAAGTAATTTTTCCCCTCTATCCTAAAATGAATAAACAAAAAAGAAAAGGTAAAAGTGATTTTCCCCTCTATCCTGAAATGAAGAAACTAAAAAGGAAAGTTAAAAGTGATTTTCCCTCTATCCTGAAATGAAGAATTTTCCCCTCTATCCTGAAATGAAGAAACAAAAAAGGAAAGGAAAAAATGATTTTTCCCCTCTTTCCTGAAATGAAGAAAAAAAAAGGAAAGGTAAAAGTGATATTCCCTCTATCCTGAAATGAAGAAACTAAAAAGTAAAGGTAAAGGTGATTTTCTGCTGTATCCTGAAATGAAGAAACAAAAAAGGAAAGGTAAATTGATTTCTCGCCTCTATCCTGAAATGAAGAAACAAGAAAGGAAAGGTAAAAGTGATTTTCCCCTCTATTCTGAAATGAAGAAACTAAAAAGGAAAGGTAAACGTTATTTTCCGCTGTATCCTGAAATGAAGAAACAAAAAAGGAAAGGTAAAAGTGATTTCTTCCCTCTATCCTGAAATGAAGAAACAAAAAAAGGAAAGGTACAAGTGATTTTCCCCTCTATCCTCAAATGAAGAAACAAAAAAAGAAAGGTAAAAGTGATTTTCTCCTCTACCCCGAAATGAAAAAAACAAAAAAAAAAAAAAGGTCAAAGTGATTTCTCCCCTATATCCTGAGATGGAGAAACAAAGAAGGAAAAGTAAAAGTAAAATTGAATTTTCCTCTCTATTCTGAAATGAGGAAATAAAAAAGGAAAGGTAAAAGTTATTTCCCTCTCTATCTTGAAATGGAGAAACAAAAAGGAAAGGTAAAATTGATTTTCTGCTGTATCGTGAAAATTGAAGAAACAAAAATGGAAAGGTAAAAGTGATTTCTCCTTTCTATCCTGAAGTGAAGAAACAAAAAGGAAAGGTAAAAGGGATTTTCCCACTCTATTCTGAAATTAAGAAATAAAAAAGGAAAGGTATA
Source organism: Macrobrachium rosenbergii (assembly GCA_039081455.1). Lineage (NCBI taxonomy): Eukaryota > Metazoa > Arthropoda > Malacostraca > Decapoda > Palaemonidae > Macrobrachium > Macrobrachium rosenbergii. The sequence goes on from JANJGK010004879.1 coordinate 47,486, forward strand.
AGTGATTTTCGCCTCTGTCTTGAAATGGAAAAACAAAAAGGAAAGGTAAAAGTGATTTTCTTCTGTATCCCCAAATGAAGAAACAAGAAAGGAAAGGTAAAAGCTATTTCTCTCTTCTATCCTGAAGTAAAGAAACAAAAAAGGAAAGGTTTAACTAATTTTTCCCCTCGATACTAAAATGAAGAAACAAAAAAATAAAGGTAAAAATGATTTTCTCCTCCGCCCCAAAATGTAGAAACAAGAAAGGAAAGGTAAAAGTGATTTTTCCCATCTATCCTGAAATGAAGAAACAAGAAAGGAAAGGTGAAATTGATTTTCCCCTCTATCCTGAAATGAAGAAACAAAAAAGGAAAGTAAAAAGTGATTTTCCCCTCTATCCTGAAATGAAGAAACAAAAACGGAAAGTTAAAGGTGATTTCTCCCATCTATCTTGAAATGAAGAAACAAACAAGGAAAGTTAAAAGTGATTTCTCACCTCTATCCTGAAATGAAGAAACAAAAAGGAAAGGTAAAAGTGCTTTTCCCCTACATCCCGAAATGAAGAAACAAAAAAAGAAAGGTTAAATATTATTTTTCCCCTCAACCCTGAAATGAAGAAAAAAAAAATAAAGGTAAAGGTGATTCCTCCCCTCTATCCTGAAATGAGGAAACAAAAAAGGAAAGTTAAAAGTGATATTCCCCTCTATCCAGAAATGAAGAAACTAAAAAGGAAAGTTAAAAGTGATTTTCCCTCTATCCTAAAATGAAGAAACAAAAAGGAAAGGTAAAAGTGATTTTTCCCCTCTATCCTGAAATGAAGAAACTAAAAAGGAAAGGTGAAAGTGATTTTCCACTGTATCCTGAAATGAAGAAACAAAAAAGGAAGGGTAAAAGTGATTCCTCCCCTTTATCCTGAAATGAAGAAACAAGAAAGGAAAGGTAAAAGTGATTTCTCCCCTCTATCCTGAAATGAAGAAACAAAAAAGGAAAGTTAAAAGTTACTTTCCCCTCTATCCTGAAATGAAGAAACAAAAAAGGAAAGGTAAAAGTGATTTCTCCTCTCTATCCTGAAAGGGAGAGTCAAAAAAGAAAGGTAAAAGTTATTTTTCCCCTCCCTTCCTCAAATGAAAAAACAAAAAAAGAAAGGTAAAAGTGATTTTCTTCTCTATCCCGAAATGAAGAAACAAAAACTGAAAGGTAAAAGTAATTTCTTCCCTCTATCCTGAAATGAAGAAACAATAAAGGAAAGGTAAAATTGATTTTCCCTTCTATCCTGAAGGAGAGAAACAAAAAAGTAAAGGTAAAAGTGATTTTCCGCTGTATCCTGAAATGAAGAAACAAAGGTAAAAGTTATTTTTCCCTCTATTCTGAAATGAAGAAACACGAAAATAAAGGTAAAAGGGAGAAGTTTAGTGCACAAATACGGCTTCTGATATCTTGACTATTTTGGGAAAATAATGATCTCGTATCCTTGTTGTTCATATTACCTTTGACCGTACGATATTTTCTGTCTTATAATATTATTTTTCATCTCAGACTTCAAACAGCAGTGATATATATGTCATGCAAGAATTATTTGTTACAGTAGAAGATATCCTTTCATCTCTAGTAATGATCAAAAGATTTTCGGAGGTTTTGTTCTTTCATTTTTTAAATATAATTCGCTTTATTAACACCATTTCTTAATGCGATGATGTTCAAATAATGCTTCTCTCCGTCTTTATTTCCTTGTCATTCAAGGAAATTGCATCTTGTGTTTTATTCTTTTCTAAAATGTCAACTTCATCATTCATTTCATATTTGTCTTATTTCCACAAATTATCTGATCATTGATCACCACTTGCTTAATTTTTCATCTTAACCCATTTTCAAGTTTTAATTAATTACAAACGTTTTATTTCTTAGCTGTTCTTAATGATTTAATTTTGACTTAGTCTTTTTTACTTTCTTTCCGAACTTAACGTACGATTTCATGATTCTGTATTGCAATTATACATCTTACTTTTTCACCACTATCTTTTCTTGATTTTCCCCCTAAGTATTTTCTTAGTTATATATAACATGCCTTTGTTTTTGTTTTTGATTTTCCATGCATCTCCAGTTGCAGCTACTTTCCTTTATTCATATTGAGATATATGATCAGAAATAAACTTTCACGAGAACCGTAAACAAATTTAACCTCTTTAACCATTTGCTTGTTGGTAACCGGAGCATACGTATCAAAGCAAGCCAACCATCCCCCCCCCCCTCTCTCTCTCTTTCTCTTTCTCTCTCTCTCTCTCTCATACACAGACACATACACGGAGAATTATTGGCATGATCTTTGCATATCAAATGCTTTCTTGTAAGTATTGAAGTCTTTCGATTTCTTCCTCAATATCAGCACTTTTACTTGTATTACTTTGTCGTGTGATGGAGCAAACTCGAACATGAAAGAGAAAAGTGAAAATTCCCTGTTGCCTATCGGCAAGTATCAGCCGATATTGCAGTTCGGGATTCTAATATCCATATTTACAACTCAAGGGGATTCTTCATATTCAGCAAAAACAGCGTCCAGAGAGGGACAAAAATTGTCTCACACATATACCGGGTGTTTCGAAATTAGAGCCCCCCCCCACCCCACCTCCACAGAACAAATGGAAAGTTATGAAGTTTTCTGCTATATCCTATCTCCAAGTACATTATTTTAAGTTTCTATTAAGCTATTTTTCATTTTACATTTCTTGTATTTTTAGACTGAGTGATGGAGTTAGATATAGCCATGGCTAACTACTCGGAGGAAATCAGATGGATTGACCGAATCCAGACTATAACCTTCAGAGAGGCCAGGGATGCTGGCACATCCTTCATTTCACGTTCCTGGATAGCTAAATACATTAAAAGAGATGAATCCTTTGTTAAAAGAAACTGGAACTAAAATCCATATGACTGTCATCACGAAAAGAGTGAGAATCTTGGAAGGCCTGAAGTCCTTTCTTAGGAGTCAAAAGACATCATAGCTGAGGCAGTGGGTAGACAAGAAAGTCTTTACATAAATTGGCGCTTGAACTAGAAACAAAAAGGGGAAAGAAGAGAAGTTATAGTGCTGTATATCGTGAATTGAAAAAATCTGGTATCAAGCCATTTCATGTTATCAGCAAGCCCAACATCACTCTGCAACAGAGAGAAGACCGTGCATGGTTTTGTAGTTCATTTCTTAAAGATTGGGATGAAGCTGACTTTCTCCATGTTGCTGCATCAGATGAATTCTTCATTTACACAGTCAGGGAGCCAAATCATAAAAATGACATCATTTGGGCTGCAAAGTTGGATGACGTGCGCTATCGCTAAGTTGTGAAATTTCCTGAATGTTTGGGAATTTTTCTCTGTTTCACAGCCAAACGGTTAATGTGGATCATCAAAGAAAAAGGACAGTCATGGAATGGTGAATACTTCATGGAAACTGGGTTTACTGGTGGAGTATTTCCTTTCCTCAAAGATCCTGAAAATGTGTTATCTGTTGAAGAAGTCACATTTTTGCATGATAAGGCACCATGTTTCAAGGCTCTTCAGACACAGGAGCTGCTTCGAAACAGTGGCATCGATTTCTTCTCGTCAAGTGAATTTCCAGGTAGCTCCCCTGACCTTAATGTGTGTGAAAACATTGGTAGTATCTTGATGCTTGATAGACCCAGACAAAATTTTGCACACGGCCTATATGTCACCCCAGAGAGGTTTTTAATTCAAAATCAAACCCTACCCCCTGACAGACATACAGACAGACAAAACAAATGAAATTTTCGTTTTTAAACCACCTTTTCCTTCAGTTTTCTCGGTTTATTCTCATTTTTTACCAGATGCTTCACCGTTCTTCTGGCGCTACCAGAAGTATGATTAACCTACAACAATAAATCCCCTATGACATCAACTTTTGATCAGAATGTACACGAATTTTGATCATAATTTATGATAATAATTAATACAATTGTTTATTACCTCAATAAAAGCTACATTGAAAACCTTAATCAACCATTTCTTTCCATATTAAGCGAAACTGACTGCACATACATAGTAGTGGCTAAATGCGACACATTCAGCAAGCAGAAACCACTGTCAAACAATCTCTCTTTCTCTCTCTCAAGGCATCACTCAACAATGATAAGTAAATAAACACATTCCCTTTTTGTGTGCAGTGTTAAAATGGCCCTACACATGATCCTATGTCATTTATTACATATCACTGACACCGTGTAGGAAGAACAAGCCTACACAGCACGTCAATTCATACCTTTTGCTGATGTAATCATATACAGTAAGGAATAGTATTCCCATCATTTAGGAAAATAAGATTATTGTTTATGGATATATATTAGAATGATATATATTCATTTCTATCTTTTATCAACACATATTTATTCAAAACAATAAATGCCAATTGCCTAACATTCCTGCAAGAAAGGAAAGATTTTCTTTGGTACATGATTACGTTATTGTCCAAACTGACCAAGTTTATAGATGCCTTACATGTAACTTTGTAAACAATTCTACGTTAAGGAATTTGATGTCATTGTAAAGATGAGTTGTAATTTATCATGTTAATATGTTAAAAATATCCCTAAAACCAATATAAAAAATACGTATCATGAGCTGAAGTTAGCCGTATGGGAAAGTGTTTTGCCATTTTTTTCTTAATACAATGAGGGGATGAAAGGTTAACTCTTGCAGTAAATTTGCTTAATAATAGGAAAGAAGTAAAAAGGCGTAACAGAGTATAGACTAAATATTTCTTATTAAAAAAAGACGTCTATTCTCATACAATGTTAGTGAATGAGTGTAAATTACAGCTGAGGCTTTGGTTCAGTTTTTTTATGAATTGGACAGTGAAGTTTACTTTCATTACAGTAGCACATATCATAAAAAGACATCATTGGCCTACACCTATACCAAATTGTATGTATCACATGGAAATATCGTTTTAGATTCTTATTGTACGATTTGGATTTATAACATCTTACAAAGTGTTGAAGGGTCTTAACAGTGAAATGAATAACACCTGTACACAATTTACTCATATTCTGATCAGTGTCTGAGATGATTCCCAGATGAAGTACAGTGGCAGACTGTCACGATATTGGCACTAACCTGTCCACACATGCAATTACCTGCGTTCTGGTGAGTGGACTGTCTCTGCCGACATTCCTGAAAAGACAATTAAGATCAGCAGAGGAGGGAGAACAAAAATATAGATCTTGGGCAAGGTTACAAAGTGACTACTAGTATACCTACCCTCCATATGACTAATCTAATCCTTCTACCTGCCTTGGCCCTTCTCTGAAAACTACGACCAAACTTCCACTTCGCTTTCCATATCATCAGGTTTGGGACACTAACCCCCAATGGATTACAATCTGATCCCTATGTTAAGAAGACAGAGAGACGAGAGCAGCATATATTTGTGACTATATATATATATATATATATATATATATATATATATATATATATATATATATATATATATATATATATATATATATATATATATATATATATATATATATGTAGAGTACTCTTGCGAGTATCTAGCTATGTCAGATTATGTGGACCGTCTTCAATACAGTCAGAGAAATGGAATTGCATCTTCAAAGGTTTCTTCATGGTTGGACTGAGTTTACGTCTTAGAAATAGTAAAGTTCTTCTAGTAGGTCTTAGACAAACTCCATAATGGGATTCTGTGTGACTATATTCTGGAATATTGTACAACAAGGTAACAGTGGGTCTACACAGGAGGATATCCCATTTTAATCTGTCTTAAATCTTCCACACTACATCATAACAAGACTTATCAGTTACACACACACACGAACAGACATGACCTCGTTCCCAAGGATCTCTTGCTGCCTACGTGACTGCTCTCAGCCTAGAACAAAGAGGTCGTGGCTTATGCTGACATACTGTTTTCCAAACAACACATGGACACTTGCTGACATGTTTTGCTGACATGTTTTGCTGACATGTGTGACTTGAAGGACTAGATCTGTGATTCAAAAACAACACTTCTCTCGTGCTCACACAGATATATATACTTTTTGCTAAGTCCATTCACATTACATATTAATGGAACTACCGGTTCCATTTTACACTATGTCATACCATGACATTTGCTCGGCCACGCAAAAACACAACAGGAACGAAATCACCAAAACATTCACTCACGAGTTAACTGTAACTACTCAGAAAACAAAGCAAAAACAATACACTTTCAATACTCAGTATACTGATAATGTGAATGAAGATTATATGTAGAAATGTGTTTTATAGTTATGTGCACGAGTTTCATGAATACATATGCAAAGATGAAGATTAAAAAATCAATGCCTAAAAATGTATCAAGACAAAACCATAATAATAATCATATGATGAGGTTATTTAAAATAGAATATTTATATAAACCAGATGAAACAGACATAACTCATAGTTATCCTGTTAGATTGACCAGTACGGATATCCAGATTTTTAACTGCAGTGCATACCTTGATTGACCAACATGCCACACCATGTATATATTACAACATGTATAGATTGACACATATGTATTATTATTTATTAAAGAAATAAATGTAGCCATTGTATAAGTTTATGGTTTTCATGTATGGTAAATATCACCACCACTGTTTTTCTTATCCTCGCATTTATTACCCCTGCAATAAAAACCTTTTCAGTCTTTCTCTGTGTAGCTGGGTTTTAATGAAAATAATGGCCAGTTATCACATTATTTAACCCTATACACCCAATGACTCATATCTAATGGGGACCTACGAGCACTTCCTGCACCACAGGATTTCGTAATGTACTCCTTCAGTCCTCGTGTTCTCTTCCAAACCGCTATGCTGGCAGCTACGCCCACCGATCCTAGTAGCATACCTATGGCAATTAACACGTAGAGGAGAATAAAGTCGTGGCGACCAGTAGAACGGTTCACAGGAGATAGCAGGTCCAATGCTGCAATAGCGTTTTCGACGGGTCTACTGTAGGGAATTGTCAGACCTTGCAG
>JANJGK010004882.1:0-32500 GCA_039081455.1 Macrobrachium rosenbergii
TGCTAGATATACTGTATATATATATATATATATATATATATATATATATATATATATATATATATATATATATATATATATATATATATATATATATATAATTATTAAATATAATATATATATTTAGCTCCCTTTTACAGAAATTGTCTTGGAAACAATAAAAATTATTAAAATTTAATCTAACATAAGTCTCGACCGTATAAAAACTTTGAATATTCATAAAAAAAATCCCTTAAAACTTACACATCAAGACAGAATAGGCCTCATCTATGTTTGCAACCGACTGATGGAAAACAAGCAGTAATATTACAACTATTTCCTTATCTTCCCCAAAATCAGAGACAGACAGCGAGAGAGATCGATAACTAGAGATGTGGAACATGCCAGTAAAGAGACGTTTTTTGGGGAAGTTTTTGCCGACCAGCCATATGAAATGAGAGAGTCTGGTTAAACGACGAAAACTCCTTGTCACTCTTTCAGGGAATTTTTAGTTGGGTGTGATTTTTCTTGTTTCTCATTTTTGTAATACTGTGAGGAAAGAGTCTTTCACGTATTAATTTTTTTTCTGTAAAAATATCTAGCGAAATATATGGCTTAATTCTTCTATTAAACTTTACGTATAAAACTGTTAATGATAACTAGAAGGGACGATGGAGATATAAATGGAACGGGAAGACACCTCAAAGATAAACAATGGGAGGAAATATAACATTAACTATCGTTTCATACCGCCATTTCTACTGATAGGGGGAAGGAAACTGACATACCTTAAAACTTTTCAAAGGATTATTACACGCATCACTTTCTCTGCAACGTACTCTTTGCCGTTGGAGTTGGAAGAAGTTAGTGACTCGGTGTAGAGCTTCACGGAAGTTAGTGTTATCTAAAGTTATCAGGAGGAAATCTCACGTTCCATTCGGGTTCTTCTGGGGAACATTAGCGCAAGCCGTCCTTCAATATCTTGTCTCATCTCACCAACCATTAAGAACTTTGGAATTGGATTATCTCAATATTCAAGCTCTTCTTCTCATTCTCCCTGATTTCACACGTGGCGACCCGATTATATATGTGTATATATATATATATATATATATATATATATATATATATATATATATATATATATATATATATATATGCCAGTATGTGGGAGCGTGCGGGCATGTCTGTTTGTTTGTGTGTTTGCGTGAGCCTGTGAGGTAATTTGAAAAATAATTCCTCTTTTGTAAATTTTTTGAAACATAACTAGAGACTGGTTTGTCCTGGCCCGGTCTCTCTTCACTAACATTCCCACTTTTACGATGGAATCCACATTTCCACCTGTCTTATGACTTTTCATTTCGGAGGTTATTTCATAATAAGTCGCAAAGTACGAAGTATTAACAAAAATGGAGCGACGTTTCATCAAGTGAATTGGATATAAAACGATATTTGGGGCTTTACACACACATATGTATATATATATATATATATATATATATATATATATATATATATATATATATATATATATATATATATATATATATATATATATATATATAAGCGAATCCCACAGGAAAATGACAGGCAGAAGTTCGGTACCGAGCGCTTTCACGTTTATTAACGTATCGTCTGGGCACAAATGAGACACAGATACAAAGAAGGTTACAAAGTAAACAAAAAGACCAAGAATACCAGATGGTCAGTTGTCAAAGGGTAATAAGCAGAAAGATAATCCAGGATAATCAGGGATCGAGCTGTCACAAACTGAACCATAGACCAAACAGATACGGAAGTTTATGGCCTTTCGACACAAGCTCCTTTACTGCTAGTAAAGGACCGTTTTGTCGAAAGGCCAGTAACCACTCCGTTGTTTCATTTTTTACTTCGTGGCATTTGCCTTTATTTATACTTTCATCACGTTCCATAGCTTCGTGATTGAGACATATATATATATATATATATATATATATATATATATATATATATATATATATATATATATATATATATTATATAATATATATATAATATATAATATATATATATATATATATATATATATATATATATATATATATATATATATATATATATATATATTAATTTATATACACACGACTATTCGTTCTTTATTAAAAGTTCAGAGCTTTCTGTGCAATAATTCATCATCCAATTTCAAATGTAATTATCCACAAACCCTCTATATTTTACCATTTAACGTTGGTATGCCTTTGATTATTTTTAACAACAAAGAAAATGCATTTTAATAATATCAATAAACGTCAAGGTAAACAAGTAAGTGAATGAACTTACCTTTCCTTGACGAGCTTTGATATTATACATTAAAATTTGATTCTATTCAAAAGGACCAGCAAATACAGATAATGTTTTAAATTAAACTTTTCTGACGCCAGCATTCGCCCTTGCCTTAAATCAACTCGCATTTTCTGTAAGATATCGAAGACTCTTACAGACCTGGTTTGGATTTCTGAGACGTCTATGTAAAACTCCCATTAGATATTCACTGGTGATCATACACAATATCTCATAAGGCTTATTCTCCCCTCAGCTGAGGGATTTGGATCCATTTGGAAACAGAATTTTCCCGTGAGTGTTCCTGACCATGCAATTGCTTTGATTATTTTGCTCCTTGCTGTTTCTTGCCCATATCTGTCTTCGAAGAATAAATGGAATATGTAAAAATAAATGAGGTATTCAGAGCAAATTTCCCATTGTTTTTCAAGAAATTTGTTATAGTTCAGTTCGGCCTGTAAATATGCACTAGTTTTTATTGTTTCCTAGAAAATATGAAAAAGATTTTGGTAATCTCAAAATAATTTAAGATGAAAAGTGTAAAATCGCTGGAAAAATAATAGTAATAATATGCAGGAAGTGCAATATGAAAGACAAGAACATAAACCACATAGCAAGCGAATGTCCGGCACTTGCACAGAACCAGTACAAAAAGAGGCATGATTCAGTAACAAAAGCCCTCCACCGGAGCCTGTGCAGGAAACATCAGCTAGCTTGTAGTAATAAGTGGTACGAACACCAACCTGAGGGAGTGATAGAAAACGATCCGGCAAAGTTCCTCTGGGACTATTGTATTAGAACGGATGGGGTGATACGTGCCAACAGACCAGACGTGACGCTGATTCACAAAATCAAGAAGAAAATATCACTCAGTGTTGTCGCAATACCATGGGACACTTGAGCAGATGAGAAAGGAGAAAAAATTGATAAGTATCAAGACCTGAAAATAGAAATAAGGAGGATATGGGATATGCCACTGGATATTGTACCCACAATCATAGGAACACTAGGCGCGATCCAAAGATCCCTGAAAAGGAACCTGGAAAAACTAGATGCCGAAATGGGTCCAGGACTCATGCCGAAGAGCGGGCTGTAAGAAACAGCGCACATAGTGAGGAAAATGGTGGACTGCTAAGGAGGCAAGATTCAACCCCGCACTATAAATACCACACAGTCGAATAGGATAACTGAGATAGACAAATAATAATAATAATAATAATAATAATAATAATAATAATAATAATAATAATAATAATAATAATAATTTTTCTTGTGAAGGACACCAAAACGAAGGTAGAGCAATCTGTGCAAACTCAATCTTTTTTACGGCTATTCATCAATAATAATGATGATGATGATTTTTCTTGTGAAGGACATCAAAACGAAGGTAGAGCAAACTATGCAAACTCAATCTTTTCATGGCTGTTTATCAAGTTTCTTTGATTTCAAGAGGTATTTTCCACTCTAGATGTCCATAATAGCAATACAGTTGAGACGCATCTCTTTCGCCATTCAAATATCATGGGAGGTGTTATGTTAACCGATGAGAGGCATTGTAGCGTTCGCCTCAAATTATCGAATGGTAGAGCTGACAGTTTCAGATTATACCTGTATATCGGTGATTTACATCTGTGCAACGAATATTGTTATTAACACTGTAATATTGTTACTCGTAATGAAGGTTTTGTTTTATGAAGAATTTTAACTTACATATAGACATACAATTGCGCTATTGCAGCTTATAGGGAGATGTTCACTGTCTTACTGATGCTTACTCTAAATAAAACTCTTATTGTGTCTGTTCACTGATATTTGAGTGTTACTGGATGATTGTCCACAGTTTACTAAAACTGTGGCCTCTCGCGTTTATTGTGCAGATTATCGCACGAAGAGAAACGGTATGAGATCTCTCAAATGCAACTATCACATTTTTTTTTTTTTTTTTTTGCCTCTGAAAGTCACTGCCAGAGGAAGGTCTAATTGCATAAATCAAGATTACCTTTTTGTCAATATACGTTTGACAATTTTTTTCTATCAGAATTTCTAAGATTGGTAGTGATTCACAACAGAGTTCGTACGAGAATTTTAGAAACAATATATGCTCCATAATACTTCTCAGTGCCTCCAATTGATTATATCTTACATGAAAAAAATATATATATACAGTACATATATATATATATTGTCATCTTGTTGTCATTATTTAATTAGTTGATTTGTCTTAGCTTTATTTTTAAATGTTAAATTATTGTCACAATGTATTAGCTAGTTTTCCTCCTCTGGTGGTTCTTGTGTTTACGTTTTCACTAACGACCGTTTTGTCTTTCATGTTTTGAGGGTGTACGGCTTTTCTCCCCAGCTCCCCCACCCCCTCCGCCCCAGGAGGCCGAGGGGTTGTCAACGTCCCGAATGAAGTGGTGGACAATTGTGTTCTGAACCTTGACCTGGGCGTTTCTACTTGATTTTGGCCGCTGCTGTTGACTGCTACGTTTTTGGCATCCTGAACTTAGGATTATTTTGGATCCACTACCTTCAGCAGCTTGAGGATTTATTCATTTATCCTGCTACGCCCTTGGTTCAGTTACCATAACCAAGGGGACCTCTCTGTCCAACGGTACGGTATTTGGACTGTTATTAGTTTGCATGCTGAGCAAGACGCCTCAGTTGGATCACGGCCTGTGAATTGGTGGAGGTATAGGCCAGCGCCGTAGTTGGGCCCATAATTTGACATCACCCTGTCTCAATCTCCAGACGTGGAGATCCTTAGTTTAACCAGATCACGGCTTTGTTACAAGGACCACCTCTGAATACTTTAGTGTTGTATTTTGGCTAGGTTATTCATTCTTTTTGAACTTCTCCTCCTTTCTGGGCCCCCTCCATATTGCGTTTGAATGTGTTGTTTTTCTATTTATTAATTGGGTAAGTGTTTTTTTATATATTAAGCGTAATTGTTTTTCATTATAATCATTGTATCTAGTGGTTCAGGCGTCATTTCTGTCTATTTCTTTATGTATTAAAATTAAGTTATTTTTCTTAGTGTTTATTTTCACCCCCAAATTGGTTTTGCACACATTGGTTGATTGTCTTGTGATGCGATTTCACTTACTGTGAATTTCGTATTCTGGTTAGTGAATACTGGTATTGGATAATTATACAAGTGTATGTTGTGGTGGTAAAACGACCCATCACAAACTGGCGACCGTGACAGGATATTTTGTTCCTGCAAGTATTCACTAGTGTGCAAAATTGATTCTGGGGGTTTTATTTTTGGGCAACAGTTTTACACCTTCTCCAGATTTGATATTTTTTTTGGGGGGGTATTGTTTTGAGGTTTAATTGAGCAAAATGTGTACTATTGATGTTTTAGAGCTTCTTAGTGGAGAGGGGTGGCAAGCAAGGCTCGCAGAGTTGGATAGGCTTGAGTTAGAGCAAGTGGCTCAGCATTTGGAAATTGAATTTGATTCGTCTGTAAGGAAGGGCCTATTGTTGTTGAAGGTGTATGATTATGTTAAAACTGTGAAGACAGAGGGGGAAATGAAGGTAGTCAAAGAGGAAGTGTCTGTAGAGTTTTTGAATAAGCAAATTGAGTTAAAAACAATAGAGTTTAATATAGAAAAATTTAGGGCAGAGGAAAGAGAGAGAGAGAGGCAGTTTGAGAGAGAAATGCGTTTAATGGATCCTGTTTCCTCTCCCTCTTCCCCAACCAGGGAGGTGACGCCTACTATTAATTTGTCAGAGGCACTCAAATTTGTGCCACATTTTCAAGAGTGTAATGTAGCGGGAGTTTTTTGTTTCATTTGAGAGGATTGCCGCTAAATTGCAGTGGCCTCAAGAGTACTGGACGACACTTATCCAGAGTAAATTGATAGGTAGGGCTCAGAAAGTGTATGTTACGTTGGATGAGAGTTTATCATCCGACTATGATAATGTGAAAGCCATTGTGCTAAAGGCTTATGAGCTTGTCCCTGAAGCTTATAGACAGCGTTTCAGGAATTTACAGAAAGATAGGGAACAGACGTTCGTAGAATTTGCTAGGGGTAAGAGGCAATATGCTGAAGATTGGTTAAAGTCGAAAGAAGTTGACAATTTTGAAGGGTTGAAAGAATTGGTACTTGTAGAGGAGTTTAAGAGGTGTGTACCCGATAAGTTGAAGGTGCATTTGGAAGAATTAAAGATTGATACTTTGCAGGAGGTTGCCATTGCTAGTGACGAATATTACCTGTCACATAAGAATGGGTTAGGGGTGATGAGTAATATAAAGCCTGGTTGTGTTAGAAAAAGTCAGAGTAATAATAATAATAATAATAATAATAATAATTACAATGTTTTTGGGAGGCCTAATTATGTTAATAGGAGTCAGCCCAGGAGGCAGAATAATAGTAATCATTTTTCTGCTAATAACAATCGTGTTTCTCCTGACAGAGGTAACATAAATAATCCTGAAAGGTTAAGAAGCATGACATGCTTCTTCTGTAATAAAAGGGGGCATGTAAAAAGTCAGTGTTTTGCCTTTAAGAAGTCCCTACAAGCTAAGGGTAGATCAGTTATGGGCATTGATAAGCGAGAGAGAGAGCCCGTCCAAGCGAGAACGACTGAACAATGACTAACCAATTGCTTTGAAAGGTACTTGTCCCGTGGTAGTGTCTCGTCTGTGGATTCGGACAAAGAAAGGGTGGTTCGCATTTTGCGGGACACAGGAGCGGCTCAGTCGTTGATTTTAAGAGAGGCATTACCTTGCGATTTTGTCCATGACTTTGAAGAGTTTGTTCTGTTGTCTGGCTTTCCCGATTCAGTTGAGTCCTATCCCATCGGTAATTTCCATTTAAAATGTCCATCTTTTTCAGGAATATTGAAGTTGGCCATTGTGAATAGGTTTCCTGTTAAAGATGTAGATATTGTGTTAGGAAATGATGTGGCTTATAAAAATAATCAGGATCCAATTTTAATGAATCGTGAAATTGCTGTCGTTACTCGTTCTAGAGCTAGTGGTGTTGACGCTGCAGAGTCAACAACAGACGTAGATTGTAGTAGTTTAGAACGTAGTATTAGTAGTAGTAGTGGTAGTAATTTGGTTGTAGATAGGAATATTGCAAAAGACCTTCCAAATTGGACAAAGGAAGAGCTAATTAAAGCTCAGAAACAAGAATTCCGGGACCTTCATGTTGAGTCGGGCGAAGTGGATGATTTAACTGTCCCAAAGTTTAAAATAATTAATAACATTCTTTACAGGTTGAGTAGGCCTAGAGAGGCTGGCAATAGTGCACATGAAGTTTTAAAACAGATATTGGTTCCTTATGTTCACAGGATTGGCTTGATGTCGTTGGCACATGATAATGGTTTGGCGGGTCATTTCGGAATCCACAAGACAGCTGGGAAATTGCTTAAGGATTATTACTGGCCCAAATTGAAATCCGACGTGAAGAAATTTGTCAATAGCTGTAGTATCTGTCAGAAGGTCGGTAAGCCAAACCAAGTTATTCCAAAAGCTCCTTTATGTCCCATCCCTGTGGTTTCTGAACCTTTTAAGGAAATTATCATTGATTTTGTCGGGCCGTTGCCCAGGACTCGTAGTGGGAATGAGTATATTTTCACCATGATGGATAAAATGTCCCGTTATCCAGAAGCAATTCCTCTACGATCCATCAAAAGTGTAAAAATTGTTGAGGTATTAATTAACTTTTTTACTAGGTTCGGAATGCCTAAGGTGGTTCAATCTGATTGTGGTACAAACTTTGTTAGCAAATATTTTAAGGAGAAAATGGCAGAATTGGGTATTAAGCATGTGACTTCATCTCCTTATCATCCGGAAAGTCAGGGTGCTCTGGAGAGGTTTCATCAAACTCTGAAATCGATGATTAGGAAATATTGTCTAAGTCACGGCTCTGAGTGGGACAAAGAATTACCATATCTTTTATTTGCTTTTCGGTCGGCTCCAAGTCAGTCTCTTGGTTTATCCCCATTTAATTTGGTTTTTGGGCATTGTGTTCGGGGTCCGCTTGATGTTGTAAGAGAGTCATGGGAAGGTGACATTCCTGATATTAATTTATTAGATTATCTGACTAATTTGGGTGATAAAATGACGAAGGCCTGGGAATTTGCTCGTGAGAATTTGTTGTGTAGTCAGAGAAGAATGAAATACTTCTTTGACAGGAAGACCAAAATTCGTAACTTCGCTGAAGGCGACAAGGTATTGGTGTTGTTACCTCTTCCAGGTAATTCGTTAAAAGCTTCATTTTCAGGTCCTTGGAAAGTTTTGAAAAAAATAAGCGAGGTTAATTATTTGGTAGAAACTCCTGAACGGAGGAAACCCTTTCAACTTTGCCATATTAATATGTTAAAGGAATATAAGGAAAGGGATAAAGTCATTCCTGTGGCAACAGTTGGGGAGGTTGTAAATTGTAATAATAATATTTATTCTTTTTCAGAGGAAGAATTTAATGAAGATAAATATGGTAATGATGGTAACTTTCCAACAGGTAATAAAACTTCTTTGAAAAATTTTGATAGTTCAGTTTCTCATTTGAGTTTTGATAAACGTAGGTCTCTAAAGAAGTTGGTGTTCGATTATAAAGAATTGTTTTCGGATGTACCAGGTCGAACATCTGTCTTAGAACATGACGTGGATGTTGGTAATGCCACGCCAGTGAAACAATCGCCATATAGATTAAATCCTTTTAAGAGTGAAGTTGTTGCAAAAGAGGTGGAATATATGTTAAAACATGGTTTGATCGAACCAAGCAAAAGCCCTTGGTCGTCACCTGTGGTGTTGGTTAAGAAACCTGATGGAGAGTTTCGTATGTGTTTTGATTATAGGAGAGTTAATGAGGTTACAAAACCCGATAGTTATCCTTTGCCACGGATAGAAGATTGCATTGATCGCATGGGGAAGTCTAAATATATAAGTAAATTTGATTTGTTAAAAGGTTATTGGCAAGTTCCTTTGTCGAAACGAGCAAGGGCCTTGTCAGCTTTCGTTACACCTCAAGGGTTGTTTCAATGTCGTGTTATGCCGTTTGGTATGAAAAATGCCGCCGCCACTTTTCAAAGGTTAATGAACACGCTGGTGTATGGTTTAGAAGGTTGTGTGGTTTATATTGATGACATTGTTATTTATAGTGACGACTGGGACACACATTTAAAGCGTATTAAGGCATTGTTTGAGGTATTGAAGAAAGCTGGTTTGGTGGTTAATTTAAAGAAAAGTGAATTTGCAAAAGCGAAGGTTGTTTATTTGGGTCATGTAGTTGGAGATGGTAAAGTTACCCCTAAACAAGCAAATGTGGAGGCTATTGAAAAGATTTCCGTTCCTAAGTGCCGAAGGGATGTCAGGAAGTTCTTAGGTTTGCTAGGGTATTATCGTCGGTTTGTAAAGAATTTCTCTGACATCGCTGTTCCACTTACTAACCTGTTGAAAAAGAAGGTCGCGTTCATTTGGACGAAGGAAGCGCAGAATGCTTTTGAAAGTTTGAAGGGGATACTACTCAGTTTCCCCATTCTTAGGGCTCCGGATTTCGACCTCCCATTTTCGCTTGCCACTGACGCAAGTGACGTCGGTGTCGGAGCGGTCTTATTACAGAACGACGAGCAAGGCGTTTCTCACCCGGTAGCGTTCTTTTCGAAGAAATTAACCTCCGCTCAACGCAAATATTCGACGGTCGAGAAGGAAACGCTCGCATTAATCTTGGCCATTAATCATTTTTCTGTTTATCTATCTTCCACAGGAACTCCAATAAAGATTATGACAGATCATAATCCATTGACCTTCATCAACAGATACAAAAATAAAAATCAACGTCTGATGCGGTGGAGTATCATGTTGCAAGAATGGAACTTGCAGTTTTCTCATATACCGGGAAGAGATAATGTAGTGGCTGATGCTCTCTCTCGCAGCGTTGGGTAGGGATTCTGGCAAGGGGCTCTGCGGATATTAAGGTAGTATCTGTATCGTTCTAATTGCGGTGTGTGTGCTGTTGAAGTAGGTAGTTAGGTTTGTATTCTTAGAAGTAGATGAGTGTATAAGGACAATGAATATGTATTAATCTGAATTTTTCTTTACAGGAATTCCATAAATGTCTGGGACTGTAAAATTAGTTATGATTAATATTAAGTTTATAGGTGAAGAATATTAAGTTTATAGGTGAAGGTAAAGATGGTACTCGTTTGAATTTTGTGGCAAGGGTAATTTTAAGATAGGTTGGTGGTGTGTTATTTCTGGAATACGCTTTTGCAGATATTATTATTATTATAGTTTTTATGCTACTGATGAGTAGCATAGGCGGTTGTTGATGGTCGTTGAGACATGGTAAGACACTGTTAGGTGATTGATTATGCAGTTGGTGTTAATCAGAGAGTTTACTTAATGAAATGATAGCTACTAATCCGGGTATTCTGTGTTTTCAGGCATAACTACGCTTCATGAAAGTTTTGCGTGTTCAGGTTGCGCAGGGGAAAACTGTGCTGGTTTTCTCTGTGTCGTCCATTATAGGTGTGTGTACTCGGTAGGACACTTTTATAGTGATTTAGTGTGTTGACACGGTGGTGTAAATGACTCTTGTTCGCTGAACATTTTTGCAATGAGCGATGTGAGAAACTGTTAAGTGTGTAAAAATAGTTATGGCCTATGAACAAATATGTGGAATCCGGAGTGGAGCAATGTAGCTCTTGATTATGTACCTATGTGAGAGCCTTGGAGCTATTGGTTTGTTGTTGGTTTTCTGTATTATGTAATATTTTGAATTTGTATTGTATGATATTGGGTTACTTTTGATATTTTGTTAATCTTGTTATTATGTTAGTGCCTTTCTTGTGAGCTGCATCCTTGTTCTTTTGCCACCCCGTCCCTCATTTTGTTTTTGGTATCATGCTCTAATTATATAATTGTTTTTTTTTTTTTACAGATTTTATGAAATCGTTATTTCTGTTGTTTAACTATTTTTGTTATAAGTGATTATTTTATATTATACTTTTAAATTAGAATTTCAAATATTATTTACTTTAATTTTTTTTTTTTTTTTTTTGGAAAAAAAAAATTCTTTTGGGAGAGGAGGTGTCATCTTGTTGTCATTATTTAATTAGTTGATTTGTCTTAGCTTTATTTTTAAATGTTAAATTATTGTCACAATGTATTAGCTAGTTTTCCTCCTCTGGTGGTTCTTGTGTTTACGTTTTCACTAACGACCGTTTTGTCTTTCATGTTTTGAGGGTGTACGGCTTTTCTCCCCAGCTCCCCCACCCCCTCCGCCCCAGGAGGCCGAGGGGTTGTCAACGTCCCGAATGAAGTGGTGGACAATTGTGTTCTGAACCTTGACCTGGGCGTTTCTACTTGATTTTGGCCGCTGCTGTTGACTGCTACGTTTTTGGCATCCTGAACTTAGGATTATTTTGGATCCACTACCTTCAGCAGCTTGAGGATTTATTCATTTATCCTGCTACGCCCTTGGTTCAGTTACCATAACCAAGGGGACCTCTCTGTCCAACGGTACGGTATTTGGACTGTTATTAGTTTGCATGCTGAGCAAGACGCCTCAGTTGGATCACGGCCTGTGAATTGGTGGAGGTATAGGCCAGCGCCGTAGTTGGGCCCATAATTTGACATCACCCTGTCTCAATCTCCAGACGTGGAGATCCTTAGTTTAACCAGATCACGGCTTTGTTACAAGGACCACCTCTGAATACTTTAGTGTTGTATTTTGGCTAGGTTATTCATTCTTTTTGAACTTCTCCTCCTTTCTGGGCCCCCTCCATATTGCGTTTGAATGTGTTGTTTTTCTATTTATTAATTGGGTAAGTGTTTTTTTTATATATTAAGCGTAATTGTTTTTCATTATAATCATTGTATCTAGTGGTTCAGGCGTCATTTCTGTCTATTTCTTTATGTATTAAAATTAAGTTATTTTTCTTAGTGTTTATTTTCACCCCCAAATTGGTTTTGCACACATTGGTTGATTGTCTTGTGATGCGATTTCACTTACTGTGAATTTCGTATTCTGGTTAGTGAATACTGGTATTGGATAATTATACAAGTGTATGTTGTGGTGGTAAAACGACCCATCACAATATATATATATATATATATATATATATATATATATATATATATATATATATATATATATATATATATATATATATATATATATATATATATATATATATAATTATATATATACACACACACGTATGTATATATACATATCTATATATACATATATATTATATATATATAATGTGTGTGTGAGTGTCTGTGTATGTGTATTTCTAAAAAACACTTATGATTTGTACTTTATTTTCCACAAATCTTCAATGCGATAAAAAAAGAGGTACTTAGTGGAGACAAACCTTACTTACAAGGAATCACTAGGGATGCCAGAATTCCTTTTTATAGACGCTTTGATAGCCTCCACCACAGAATTGCTTTTCCTAGTTCAAAATGGCAAATTTTTCCTGCAAGCTGATAGTGTAGCAAGGGAATTACGTTTCACACTATAAGGCAGGAAGATGGTGATAGACCTTATTCACCACTGACATTTCTAAAAGGTGTTTAGTTATTTAGAAACTAACATGAAATGCATAAATACCTAAACAGTATTCTCTGCAAACACGTCACAAAAAGTGGAAAGCTTTATCTGCGAAAAATGTGGTTTTCTTTTAGCCTAGCATGACTATGGCGGAAGTCAACACCGAAAGCTCGCTAAGAACAGGAGAATACAGGAAAGTATTTCAACTGGTTTTAAGTCTATAAAGGGAGGAAGGAGTACCTACCGTTATTGATAAGGAATAAAATGATCTGCGGTCAACACGGACACACATCCACTATATATTTATATATATACATACATATATATATATATATATATATATATATATATATATATATATATATATATATATATATATATATATATATATATATATATATATATATATATATAGTGTGTGTATATATATATATATCACATTTTTTAGCCTCTCGCAGTCACTACTAACATAAATATATAAGCCAAGATTATTTTTTCGCATGTTTTCACTTGAAAATTTTTTCTATCAGAATTTCCTAGATAGGTAGTTATTCATTCCAGAGTTATGAAATTTTTATCAAACCGTGATTTATATACATTAATGAAGCCACAAATGTCTCTTAATATCCAATTCACGCTACTTCGGGAAAATCCCCGACGGGGAATTATCACCGAAGGGGAATTTTTTTTAAAATGTGAAATGGACTGGTACCGCCGGGTCTCGGGTACCGATCCATCTATCATTTTAAAAAAAATTCCCCTTCCGTGATCATTCCCCGTCGTGGATTTTCCCGAAGTAGCGTGAATTGGATATTAAGCGACATTTGTAGCTCATGAATATATATATATATATATATATATATATATATATATATATATATATATATATATATTATATATATATATATATATATATATAATATATATATATATATATATATATATATATATATATATATATATATATATATATATATATATATATATATTCAGAGTTCGACTTTTCATGTTCACCAGCAAAGGAGACGATATAATTTAACTCCATTAGCCCTCGTCACCCGACTACAAATTTTGCGATCACAGGAAGATCTTATTACAGAAAATACAACAAAATACATTTAAATTAAGTTACAACGTTGACTTCTGCGGCTAGGTTAAATTCACCAAGACAAGGCACGGCTATATAGCAAAGGGTACTAGACTTAATATAGTTTGGCGAAGGATTCTGAGTCCAAAAATTTCTGACGCAGTTATCCCTGTCGTCTCCATTTTTCTGCTTTCGCAGAAGAAAAAAAACGAATATTCAGAAGTTCATAAAAAAAATAATTTGCTGCAACTAGAAACGTCAGCAATGTATCCTGAATGTTGAAGAATTCCATTGCGACTCGGCAAGTTTTCACTTTCTCAACTGGAGCGGAAACTGATACAAGTGGGGGGAAAACTTAGTAGCTTGGAGTAGCCACCGCCGGGGAGATAGGTTGTGGAGGAGAGAGAGAGAGAGAGAGAGAGAGAGAGAGAGAGAGAGAGAGAGAGAGAGAGAGAGAGAGAGAGAGAGAGAGATTGGGGTGAGGGGGTACTTTTGGACTCCTGCAGTTTCTCCTAGAGAGAGAGAGAGAGAGAGAGAGAGAGAGAGAGAGAGAGAGAGAGAGAGAGAGGTAAAGGAGCTTTGGACTCCTGCAGTTTCTCCTAGAGAGAGAGAGAGAGAGAGAGAGAGAGAGAGAGAGAGAGAGAGAGAGAGAGAGAGAGAGAGAGAGAGAGAAGCTCTGGCATCAATCACCACCCCAAAAGGGTTGTGGGATAAAGGTTCTTCAAGATTAATCAAGGAAAAGCAGCCGGCTACAAGAAATAGCTGCCGCCTCCACTGAAGTAATTGGTATTGGATCTCCCCTTGAAAAAGCGTTTGATCTGAAGCAAATGTGTGAAAATGCATCGGGAGAAAAAGCGAATCTCCGAAAGCCTCGAAACTGCCATTTTCATCTCTCCCTTGCTTAGTTGTATTTCATTCTATTTGTATCTGTTTAAAAACGGTATTTTCATCAAATGCTATCTATGTTACATTAGTCTGAGAAATTTAATAACTTTAGTAAAATTATTTAACTTGCATACATATTTCCAAAGAGAGTTAAGGGTAAAATTTATGCAGATGTGTGGTGGGGGTGTGCAAGCGGTAAAGTATACTTCATTTAGACGTATTAAACGATGTTTAATGTTCGGAACATCACACTGAGGAGTTCTCGGAGTAAATGTTGGTATCTGTCAATCATGTGTTTTGTAACACTGACAGATTATAATACTTAAGGAGGGAGTGATGAGAGGCGTCAAGGAATAAGCTGTAGGTGAAGTGCAAGTAAAGACTCATATTTTCGAGTAATATATTAACTGCTGGTAGCTAAAAAAACAAAAAAATGGTCGAGTAATCTTGAACCTTTCATGATTGGTGGCTTCTGAAAATAGATACTAATCAAAGTAATGTAATGACTGCCTAAATGGTAATAGAAGAGGGACTGATTAATACAACTATTATCAATGGTGGAAGGGTGCAGTTGCTTGCTTGCGCAGATATTTCATGAGTTTTAAAACGGATGTGATCTAAAGAGTAAAAACGGAAAGCATGCCCACCAAAACCTGAATTCCTGTCTGTATGAGTGACCTGATTCTCCTGTATTCAATTCCATAAAATAATAAAGAGATTAATATCTTATAGGTAGACAGACGAATCTATATACCTCAATATAAGACTACGATGACTCACACAGAATTTAAAACCTATTTTTGGAGGCTCGCACGCGCTCCACTATTCCGACCTCTCATGACCTGGAATTTGGTGATGTATCTCACGATGACACCAAAAGCAATTTGTGGCTTGCAATCCTTCAAGGCCATAACGGCGCGTCATCCCACGTGAGAAACGATGATTTCTATCCATAAATCCTTCACTTTTATTTAGGCCAAGGAAAAATCTTGAGACCATTTGGGTTTTGTGGTAAGATGTATTTCCTTTGAATAGAAGGGGCATCTACATGCTGGGGACATTTGGCCATTAGAAAAAACATGTATATATATATATATATATATATATATATATATATATATATATATATATATATATATATATATATATATATATATATAATTATATATGTGTATATATATACATATATATAATATATATATATATATATATATATATATATATATATATATATATATATATATATATATATATATATATATACATGTTCCAGCGCTATAGAAATCCTGACCGCTTGACCGATCTAGACAAAACTTGGCACAGGCCACTTTAGAGTGGTAAAAGAACATTTAAAATAATAACGGTAACGACTAAAGGAATCGTTAAACATATATATATATATATATATATATATATATATATATATATATATATATATATATATATATATATATATAGTATTTATTCACAAGTCTTCCCGATACTTATTTTATACATTTTTTTACATATGCTAAAATTTTATGCGCTCTGCTCATGACGATTTACACATCACCGATTAATACCATGCACGCGACTATTTCTTATTTTTATATATGGTGCATGGGCCTGGCTACCACTCACTTGCTACTGCCCAACAAGACAACAATTCAATTTACCTACAAGCAAGTGTGGACATAGCAATTATGCCAAGGAGCATGGAGAAGGTTGAAGGACCAACGCAGCCAGGCGATAACCGATCGTGTGGATAAGGCTTTAAAGGCCATAGATAAGATCATAGAATTTAGGCCAAAAGTCAAGCCCCGGAACCTATGAGGTCATTCAGCGCTGAGAAAGAAATTGACAACCAGTAAGAAGGTTTGAAAGATGTAACAGGAGGAAAACCTCGCAGTTGCACTAGGAATTTTTTTTAGAGAGGGTGGAAAGTCAAACTGAATATGAACGGAGGTACAGTAAAAGAAATGAAAGAGGTTGCCGCTAGGGGCCGAAGGGACACTGCAAAGAACCTTAAGTAAGGCCTACTGTTCACCACGGGGCCTAGATGCCATGTCACACAGCTCCCTACCAGGTGGTTTTCATTCCCTCAACTATAACCACAAACCAGAATTCCCAAGTGTCACGCACAATCACATACATTGCTGTTCACTCATTTATAGCTTTATGCTAGTTGAATTTATATTGGAATATAAAATTTAGGCCAAAGGCCAAGCGTTGGCACCTATGAGGTCATTCAGTGGTGAAACAGAAATTGACAGCCAGTAAAAAGGGTTGAAAGGCGTAACAGGAGGGAAACCTCACAGTTGCACTATGAAGCAATTATTAGGAGAGGGTGGAAGTAAGGTGGAAGAAAGAGAATATGAACGGAGGTACGGTGAGAGGAATGAAAAGGGTTGCAGCTGGGGGCCGATGGGTTTATACTTGATGTTATTGCCCAGCCTAAGCAATATGTTTTCGCGCCTCACTTCCTCGCCCTAACTTCTGGTCTGTCCTCCTCGGTCTAAGCAATTCTTTACTGAGTCTTCCATTCTCACCTTAAGCAATTCCTTAACTCTCCCGTAGGTGGGTAGTGACGTCAGTGCACCTCACGTGGGGCACTGTAGGCATTACTCAAGGTTCTTTGCAGCGTCCCTTCGGCTCGTAGCTGCAACCTCTTACATTTCCTTTTCTCTACCGCCCTCATATTCTCTTTCTTCCATCTGACTTCCTACCCCCTTTAACAATTGTTTCATAGTGCAGCTGCAAGGTTTTCCTCATGTAACATTTTTCAAGCCTTCTCACTGTCAATTTCGCTTGGCTTTTGGCCTAAATTCTATATTCCAATTCCTTGACTCTTTCTTTCCCTTCCGGCTTTCCCCTTCAAAGAACGTTCAGTTACGATGAAGCTTGCTTAGCAAATCTATTGTCCTTTATAGCACGACCCATATTAAACGACGGCACGATTTGCGTAAAAACAGACTTAGCAGCATCCCGAGATGTGTCTTCGTAAAGAACCTCTTAGTGGCGTTTACCTTTTCCCAAATAAACTAAGACACTCATCCTAGTAAGTAACCTCCATAATTTGAGTTATTTCTTTCACTATAATGCTTATTGTTCGTGCCTGGCACCAGTTTCTCAGATTCGTCTCTTCGCAATTAACTAAACGCATTTAAAATGTAATAACATTTTACCACAACCATTCTGTTCTAGAGCAACCAGTTTATTAAAAACTGATATTGAGAATTCATTTGTAAAATATGGGGCCCCATGTCCCAAGAAGTTTTTTATAACCTGTATTTTACTTCACTCACTAATTTACAAATTCCTTCAGTAGTTTACAATTTTATTTCCGCAATAAGCAGAAACGATGGCAATTAAAGAGACCCATTAACACAAATACCATTTCATATGATACAACCACATGAAGCATTCCATATCTACCGTGTAGCTGTAGATATTCTGATCAGTTCAAGACCGAATTCTGACTAGACATTGGCTTTTTGCTACTTACGATCTTTTTTATTATAAACATTTAACTAGCCAGTAATTATGAAATCAGTTATATCTTAAATAATCGTTTATTTATGGAAGAAGGTATCGGTAACTATTTCCTAAACGACTGAATTCAGACTAGTCGTTGGCTTGCATTTACTATCTTAATTTTTTTTATGGCCAGACGTGATTATGTAATTAGTAACAATTTCCTCGAGTTATTTATGGATGAAACTGCCTGTAATTATTTTCTAAATGACTGGGAACTAATATAACTTTTCGAAATTTGTATAAAGTGTGGGGGGGGGGAATTATCCAGGGGGCAGTTGTCCTGTTGGCAATTGTCCGTGGAGTTGTTGTCTCGGGGGCAGTGAATGGAAACAATTTTTTTTATTAGCCCCATGAAACACAATTTGATAATTAGTTTTACTTTCTAATTACACGTTGTTCTAATGCATTAAAATTACGTAATTTACACATTTTTTTTGCTCCTTTGTACTGTACATTTTTTTTTGCTCCTTGGTACTGTACTTTTTTTTTTTTTTTTGCTCCTTGGTACTGTACATTTTTGTTGTTGCTCCTTGGTATTTTTGCTCCTTGGTACTGTACTTTTTTTTTGCCCCTTGGTACTGAACGTTTTTTTTTTTTTTTTTTTTTTTTTGGCTCCTTGGTACTGTACATTTTTTTTTTTTTGCTCCTTGGTACTGTACATTTTTTTTTTTTTGCTCCTTCATACTGTACATTTTTTTTTTTTGCTCCTTGGCACTGTACATTTTTTTTGCTCCTTGGTACTGTACACTTTTTTTTTGCTCCTTGGTACTGTACATTTTTTTTTGCTCCTTGGCACTGTACATTTTTTGTTTGTTCCTTGGTACTGTACATTTTTTTTGTTCCTTGGTACTGTACATTTTTTTTGCTCCTTAGTACTGTAATTTTTTTTTTGCTCCTTGGTACTGTACATTTTTTTTTTTTGCTCCTTGGTACTGTACATTTTTTTTTGCTCCTTGGTACTGTACATTTTCTTTTTTTGCTCCTTGGTACTGTACTTTTTTTTTTGCTCCTTGGTACTGTACTTTTTTTTTTTGCTCCTTGGTACTGTGCTTTTTTTTTGCTCCTTGGTACTGTACACTTTTTTTTGCTCCTTGGTACTGTACATTTTTTTTCTCCTTGGTACTGTACATTTTATTTTTGCTCCTTGGTACTGTACATTTTTTTTTTTGCTCCTTGGTAGTCCTTTTTTTTTTTGCTCCTTGGTACTGTACTTTTTTTTTTTGCTCCTTGGTACTGTACTTTTTTTTTTTTTTTTTGCTCCTTGGTACTGAACGTTTTTTTTTTTTTTGGCTCCTTGGTACTGTACATTTTTTTTTTTTTGCTCGTTGGCACTGTACATTTTTTATTTTGCTCCTTGGTACTGTACATTTTTTTTGCTCCTTGGTACTGTACATTTTTTTTTGCTCCTTGGTACTGTACATTTTTTTTTGCTCCTTGGTACTGTACATTTTTTTTTGCTCCTTGGTACTGTACATTTTTTTTTGCTCCTTGGTACTGTACATTTTTTTTGTTCCTTGGTACTGTACATTTTTTTTTTGTTCCTTGGTACTGTACATTTTTTTTTTGCTCCTTAGTACTGTACATTTTTTTTTTGCTCCTTGGTACTGTACATTTTTTTTTGTTCCTTGGTACTGTACATTTTTTTTTTCCTTGGTAGTGTACATTTTTTTGCTCCTTAGTACTGTACATTTTTTTTTGCTCCTTGGTACTGTACATTTTTTTGTTGCTCCTTGGTACTGTACATTTTTTTTTGCTCCTTGGCACTGTACATTTTTTTTTGCTCCTTGGTACTGTACATTTTTTTTTTGCTCCTTGGTACTGTACTTTTTTTTATGCTCCTTCGTACTTTACTTTTTTTTTTTTTGCTCCTTGGTACTGTCCCTTTTTTTTTTTTTTGCTCCTTGGTACTGTACACTTTTTTTTCCTCCTTGGTCCTGTACATTTTTTTTCTCATTGGTACTGTACATTTTTTTTTTTGCTCCTTGGTACTGTACATTTTTTTTTGCTCCTTGGTACTGTACATTTTTTTTGCTCCTTGGTACTGTCCTTTTTTTTTTTGCTCCTTGGTACTGTACGTTTTTTTTTTTTTTTTTTTTGCTCCTTGGTACTGTACTTTTTTTTTTTTTGCTCCTTGGTACTGTACTTTTTTTCTGCTCCTTGGTACTGTACATTTTTTTTTTGCTCCTTGGTACTGTCCATTTTTTTTTTTTTTTTTTTTTGCTCCTTGGTACTGTACATTTTTTTCTCCTTGGTACTGTACATTTTTTTTTGCTCCTTGGTACTGTAATTTTTTTTTTTTTTGCTCCTTGGTACTGTTCATTTTTTTTTGCTCCTTGGTACGGTCCATTTTTTTTTTTGCTCCTTGGTACTGTACTTTTTTTTTTTTTTTTTGCTCCTTGGTACTGTACATTTTTTTTGCTCCTTGGTACTGTCCATTTTTTTTTTTGCTCCTTGGTACTGTACTTTTTTTTTTGCTCCTTGGTACTGTACTTTTTTTTTTGCTCCTTGGTACTGTACTTTTTTTTGCTCCTTGGTACTGTACTTTTTTTTTTTGCTCCTTGGTACTGTCCATTTTTTTTGCTCCTTGGCACTGTACTTTTTTTTTGCTCCTTAGCACTGTACTCTTGTTTTGCTCCTTGGCACTGTACTTTTTTTTTTTTTTGCTCCTTGGTACTGTACATTTTTTTTTTTGCTCCTTGGTACTGTGCATTTTTTTTTGCTCCTTGGTACTGTACTTTTTTTTGCTCCTTGGTACTGTACTTTTTTTCTGCTCCTTGGTACTGTCCATTTTTTTTTTTTTTTTTTTTTTGCTCCTTGGTACTGTACATTTTTTTTTTTTTTTGCTCTTGGTACTGTACATTTTTTTTGCTCCTTGGTACTGTACTTTTTTTGCTCCTTGG
The DNA here is from genome assembly GCA_039081455.1 of Macrobrachium rosenbergii. NCBI lineage: Eukaryota > Metazoa > Arthropoda > Malacostraca > Decapoda > Palaemonidae > Macrobrachium > Macrobrachium rosenbergii. The sequence continues at coordinate 21,204 of JANJGK010004882.1, forward strand.
TACTGTACTTTTTTTTTTGCTCCTTGGTACTGTCCATTTTTTTTTTTTTTTGCTCGCTGGTACTGTACTTTTTTTTTTGCTCCTTGGTACTGTACATTTTTTATTTTTTTTGCTCCTTTTTACTGTACTTTTTTTTTGCTCCTTGGCACTGTACTTTTTTTTTTTTGCTCCTTGGCACTGTACTTTTTTTTTTTTTTTGCTCCTTGGTACTGTGCATTTTTTTTTTTTTGCTCCTTGGTACTGTGCATTTTTTTGTTTTTTGCTCCTTGGTACTGTGCATATTTGTTTTTGCTCCTTGGTACTGTGCATATTTTTTTTGTTCCTTGGTACTGTCCATTTTTTTTTTTTGCTCCTTGGTACTGTGCATTTTTTTTGCTCCTTGGTACTGTGCATCTTTTGTGCTCCTTGGTACTGTGCATCTTTTGTGCTCCTTGGTACTGTGCATTTTTTTTTTGCTCCTTGGAATATACATTTTTTTTTGCTCCTTGGAACTATACATTTTTTTTGCTCCTTGGTGCTGTACATTTTTTTGCTCCTTGGTACTGTACATTTATTTATTAGGATGGAGTCAGATTTAAACTCGTTGTCCCACAAATTAAGGCCATTTGAATCATCACAAACAGTACCCAAACCACATTTCCACTATAAGTGTTGCACAAATGGAATTTTCAACAACTCCATGAGGGTGGCTTACATTAATTTGCTTATGTTTAAAATTTGATATAGGCCTTTCACATGAATAAAAACAGACTTGGTATATTTCTAAATTAAGTAGTTTTTACCTTCAACATCTGTGATTATATGGATGATAAACCAGATTCCACATACTTCGTTTTCCCCTATAAAATACAGAGGAAGTAGTCAAGAACTTTAAAGTGACCCACTATTTTTATTTTAAAAAATAACACAGGCAAATGGTAGGTTTGCGAATGCAGAATATCCGAGGAACTTAATTGCTACGGGCCTTGTTATCCCATAACCAGGTTCCTTATACAAAACATCCGTTCTCAATGTTCCATGGATAACCCAGTACAACAAAGGCTTATGGATAAAAAGCCCGGATAAATGAATTTATTAACAATAATTGAAGTACTAATACGTAGAGAACACATGAACACTTAACGTTATACACTAAGTGGCAATAGTGTCTCCTGGATTCTTGATAACATCGAAACCCTGCAGATACGGATCTTGCCGAGAAATTATAAGTCTTGAAAATTACTCTTAACTTCGGGTAGATCCAAGAACCTTCAAATGCAGCTTGCAGTATCTCCCACAGTAGGATAAATGGTTCTCTCTCCAAGAGAGCTCTCTTAAACATTTGCAAAGCAAAGCAAATGCCAGACACTGCACCAGTCTTGGTGAGGGCGGTTACAACATAACAGTAGCACGTGCAGAAATCCTCGTAGGCGTGCACAAACCTACGTACCAACGGTAATCAACGGGCAAACAAAGTTTCACTTTCTTCTTCGGTTACAAGAGCATAAAACGCTACAGGTGCTTCAAGAGCATAAAACGCTACCAGTGCTTCATGAAATTCCATAAGCCGAGCTCTTCTTATTACCTTGCGGCTACGTCTCACTTAAACCATTACATGGTCACGACGATACCACACTACGTCGAAGACTGTCTCCATCAACATCGTAATTATCGATACTTCAATGCAATGCCGAAAAAAGAGAATGAGAAGTCAAGTCAGTAACTACCAGCCGGTACCATCCACTTCGCTCGCACCTCACCTGCGACAAGACCCTCGTCCGAAAATAAAGAAAACACGTTGAAAGTTAAACAAGCAATTCTCCATGATGAAAAATACCTTACCTTGTTACACTAACTTAAAAATCTATCAGGGTTTTAATGAAAAACGATGCATGGGAAATTGAGAAATTAAACGAATAGAAGCCTATTACCAACTGAAAACATGTAACCATCTGGAGTAAGATTATCTCGTACATTTTATATAAATTATGCATCCAGGGTGTATAACATTCATACTTTACGATGCTACTCTGCTTTGACGCCATTTAAAGTTAACACTTATAAAATTAAGATAACCCACATACTATGATCAAAGTCGTACTCTTAAAAAGATACCTTTGATCTTTCAACAATTCAGGTAAAAGTTAAAGAAACGGCTGAACTTTAAAATAAAGCAACGAAGTTGTGTAATGTGAGTTCTCGTTAGGGAGGAAATTATATAGATCAGTTTTACCACTAATTATCAAAAGACTCAACAGCTCCTACCTTAATATACTGTATTTAAGAATGTACTGTATATTGGTACTTGCATTAACTGCCTGATGACCTTTAAAAACATTTCAGGTGCTATATAGCAAATACGGTCTAACACCTGACTGCCATGGATAGCTTGGCGAACACTGACGTTCATTGCAGCATCGCATTCATTAAATGGGTACCAACAATTGCATCCAACTCATATCTTCACAACCTTATTATGTTAATGCGTATTTCACATACACAAAGCCTTGTTCAAGGAAGCATCACCGTGCCCGCTTATGATATGACCAGCCCCACAACTCTCTGCCCTCATTCTAGGATAGTATGAATGTGTCAGTGCCTTGTGGTCATGGACAGCATCATAATCATTGTGCCGATAGTACCATTTACTCACTGCATGTGTTCGCGGATAGCCTAACAAGCATTTGACAGGGTTCATGGAAAATAATTTCGTGCCCACGTTCTTGGATGGCATCACAAAACTATCCCCAGTATTAACGAGTAATATTACAAACTCATGACCAGTATTCAAGAGTAACTTCCAACTTCATTGCTTGTGCATGCGTATCAAATTTATTGCCTGTGTTTTTAAGTGAATGTTTGTGTACTATAGTAACACTGTTCATAGAGTAAAACTCATTGCCTGTGCTCATAGCACTCATTGCCTGCATTGATAGAGTAACGCAATCATTGCCTGCATTCATAAGGGTAACGCACTCATTGCTTGCATTCATAAGGGTAACGCACTCATTGCCTGCATTCATAAGGGTAACGCACTCATTGCCTGCATTCATAAGGGTAACGCACTCATTGCCTGCATTCATAAGGGTAACGCACTCATTGCCTGCATTCATAAGGGTAACGCACTCATTGCCTGCATTCATAAGGGTAACGCACTCATTGCCTGCATTCATAAGGGTAACGCACTCATTGCTTGCATTCATAAGGGTAACGCACTCAATGCCTGCATTCATAAGGGTAACGCACTCATTGCCTGCATTCATAAGGGTAACGCACTCATTGCTTGCATTCATAAGGGTAACGCACTCATTGCCTGCATTCATAAGGGTAACACACTCATTGCCTGCATTCATAAGGGTAACGCACTCATTGCCTGCATTCATAAGGGTAACGCACTCATTGCCTGCATTCATAAGGGTAACGCACTCATTGCCTGCATTCATAAGGGTAACGCACTCATTGCCTGCATTCATAAGGGTAACGCACTCATTGCCTGCATTCATAAGGGTAACGCACTCATTGCCTGCATTCATAAGGGTAACGCACTCACTGCCTGCATTCATAAGAGTAACGAACTCATTGCCTGCATTCATAAGGGTAACGCACGCACTGCCTGCATTCATAAGAGTAACGCACTCACTGCCTGCATTCATAAGAGTAACGCACTCACTGCCTGCATTCATAAGAGTAACGCACTCACTGCCTGCATTCATAAGAGTAACGCACTCACTGCCTGCATTCATAAGAGTAACGCACTCACTGCCTGCATTCATAAGAGTAACGCACTCACTGCCTGCATTCATAAGAGTAACGCACTCACTGCCTGCATTCATAAGAGTAACACACTCACTACCTGCATTCATATGAGTAACACACTCACTGCCTGCATTCATAAGAGTAACGCACTCACTGCCTGCATTCATAAGAGTAACGCACTCACTGCCTGCATTCATAAGAGTAACGCACTCACTGCCTGCATTCATAAGAATAACGCACTCACTGCCTGCATTCATAAGAGTAACACACTCATTGCTTGCATTCATAAGAGTAACACACTCATTGCTTGCATTCATAGAGTAACACTCATTGCTTGCATTCATAGATGATATGTCGGTGAGAAGAGAAACGAACCGCTACATGGTGTCTTTATTAAGTCTCCAAAAGTAGGTACACACAGTACGGAGGCAGGTATTTAACTCCCCGTAAAGCCAAGTGACTTCGGCAAGGTTGACAACAGCAACAAGCAAACGGTTGTTAAAGTAAACAACAACAATACACAACACTCCTCCGCGCTAACATAAAAAGCACAGAAAATTTTCATTACTTAAAACACTATAGTAAAATACAGCACAGTTACAATAAGTACAGTTACAATATGTAAAATACATCCTTCATTCAAGAACTCGTAATTCTGTAAAAATCCAAAGTACGGGTTAGGAACTTTATTAATTATATAATTTTTTTTTTTTTTTTTTTTTTTTTTTACAACACTTAAAATAACACATCAAGAATACGTAAGTCTGTCCGGCAGACGACGTTCTCTTAATGGGTAACGCCTCTCACTGGTGGAGTTCTGAGTTAAAGTTACATGATCATCCAAAGTCACAGACAAAGGCTCACCTCCCCCCTTAGATGAACTGTCGGAACTGGACTTACTCAAGTCCTCAGTTACAGATTCTCCCAGTGGTGACTGTTCCTCTAAACAATAATCAGAAAATTTGTTTTCATACCTTTCCTCTGAGCTTAAGCAAGGATCATTTGTTATGGAACCGTCAGAATACTGAAATTCAGGAACAGCAACAAGCTGGTCGATATGTCGACGCCACACCTTTTCCCCAACCCTTACTGTGTATGAAACTGGACCAGTCTGTCCGACAATAACACCATTCTCCCACTTAGGTGATCCCCGAGCAAAACTTAATGCCTGAACACGTTGACCACATTTCAGAGTTCTTAATTTACGGTTAGTATCCGAAATCAGTGTCTCATGCTTCCTTTTCATTTCAGCTTCTTTATCAGGCTTAAGCAAATCCAATCTTGTTTTGATATGACGTTTTAAAAAAAGCTCGGTTGGAGTTAGACCAGTTGTTGCATGTGGTGTAATGCGATATTGCATTAAAAACTGACAAAGCTTTAGTTTTAGATTTTCCTTCCCTTTCACCTTTCTAAGGTTTTTTTTTAAAAGTTTGCACGGCCCTCTCGGCTTCTCCATTAGTTGATGGTTTGTATGGCGCAGAAAAAAATATGACGTATCCCATTAGCCTTGGTAAAAATGCTAAACTCTGATGAAGTAAAGGCAGAATTAGTAACAATAATTGGTAAAATACCACAATAGCCGCCATACTGAACTTTAACTTCCGCTTCTCCAACAACTGCAACACAGCCGCCGGTGTAGGTAGTCAAGATAGTCTCACAAGGCCGAATCTTGATACCTGGAAGTCTCCTTAGTTCATTTGCAGAAAGAATAGAAACTGCGGCTCCAGTATCTAACTCCATACAGATTTTGACATTATTAACAACAGGGTACAATCTAATGGGTGGTGGAGACACCCTATTTATACAAGCGACTTGAAGGACTCCCGCATCCAAATCCGCTGTATCCTGAAGACTAAACTCTGCTGCCGTCAACCGAACATCATCCTCGACACAGCTATCCGAAACAGCATTTACTTTCCTGTTTTGGTGCACAACTCCATCCGAAGAACTGCGACAGGCTGATCTTGTGTGTCCCACTCGACCGCATGAAAAGCATTTCAAATGTCGAAACCTACAGTCATTAGGCTTGTGAGAACTTCTGTTGCATCGCCAACACTTAGTCTTGACTTTATATACACTGCAATTCTCGGCAATTCCCTGCTGCATATTCCTCGAGTGGAGCTCAGCCATCTCCATACTGCATGCAATACCAACTGCTTTCTTAAAATTTAAATCATTTTCAGCCAACAATTTAACTCTAATTTTCTCGGAAGAGATCCCAACAACAAACTGATCACAAAGAGCTTCTTCCAGGTAGCTGCCAAATATGCAATTCTTGGCTCCTTTCTTCAGTTCAGCAACATAAGCAGCTATATTTTCTCCCTCCTTCTGGTAGCGCCGGTGAAATTTGAACCTCTCAGCAGACTTGTTTTTCTTGGGTTCAAAATGGTTAGTCAAAATTTCTTTCAACTGATGATAGCTCTTGGCAGTAGGCACCTCTGGAGAAACCAGATCACGGATGAGGTTATAAGACGACTTCCCAACCAAAGTCAGAAACGCAGCTCGACACTCACTCTCTGCTGTAATCTTGTTCAAGTGCAGGAAGCAGTCAAAACGCTCACACCATGCACTGAAGTCTTCTCCCTCTTCAAAAGGTTCAATGTTGCCGATATTAGTAGCCATCCTCGTCGCCAAATGATATGTCGGTGAGAAGAGAAACGAACCGCTACATGGTGTCTTTATTAAGTCTCCAAAAGTAGGTACACACAGTACGGAGGCAGGTATTTAACTCCCCGTAAAGCCAAGTGACTTCGGCAAGGTTGACAACAGCAACAAGCAAACGGTTGTTAAAGTAAACAACAACAATACACAACAATAGAGTAACACACTCATTGCTTGCATTCATAGAGTAACACACTCATTGCTTGCATTCATAGAGTAACACACTCACTGCCTGCATTCATACAGTAACACACGCACTGCCGGCATTCCTACAGTAACAAACTCAATGTTAGTGGATAGCATCATAAATACACTGCTTATGCAAGGAGTAACTTAACAGTACCAAAACTAACCAACACACCTCACAAACTTTACTGCACCCCACTCAAAGTAAACATATATTCAAGCTATTCTATGCAAAAAAATATGACTTGAAATTTCCATGACAAAACTTCCATACTTTCAACTAAACAAAAAACTTGCTTTCGTGCTGTCTTAATAGGAGCTGAAAGTTCCTAGCTATGAGTTACTGACAAACTTCATAAAACTAATTCCATCTGCTACCAGCAGACAGACATCCAAACATTACTCTGGATAATCTCAGTCTGGGGAAAATTTTGCATGGTTTTGATGATTTTCAAGAGATCAGCTATTGGGTAAGCAAGCCCTATTATCGCAAAGGAACCGTCCATATAACCAGAAATTTTCGGTTGCGAGAAAGGAAATACAAAGTTCGAATCCCCTGAAAATTCTGATAATTCTAACTCCAACTTTACGCTTAAAAATTTCAGTTCGGGAAAAAATTTTATGAATGACCAACACTTATCTGACTTAACCTAACCACAAACACAATCCATTTTCAGGAACCTAAAATTCTAAAATAAAACATACCAAGACGCCAGACCTGTACATGAATTTGTTTTAATGATGAATATTGCCGTTTGAAGGCATAGGCAAATTTCCTCAAACCTCAGGGAGCTTCTGCAAACTTAACCGATTGGGAGTTAGCCAAGTACAAAATTTTAAACGCCTCATACCTATCTGAACTTACAAGAAAACTAAGCAACAGATTAAGTCTATACTTACCACCTAACCACCACCCAAGAACCTGCGTAGTAGGTCATACGACCTACTATACAGAACATGGGGGCTCCCCCACCCCTCCAGGGGCGCCGCCCCAAAGGGATGGAGGATAAGGTGTATATACTGTTCAAGAACAGTATATACAAATAAGTAAATTTATTACAAAAATTATAGTAAATTCATGAGAAATTTAAAAAATATATTTGTGACAAAGTATATATTACAAAAATTTAAAACAGTAAATTTGACAAATTAAAAAATCAAAACTTTTAACAAAAGTTAGAAAAGGCAAATTTATGACAAATTAAAAAAAGAAAAAAAAAAATGACAAAACTAAACTTGGCGGAAAAAATGCCTCCTACATACCTGTTGCTAAAGAGAGCAGCTTTATCATGCGTGAAGCTTCACCGTTAGAACAAGAACTCAAAAGTCAGACTCTTACCAAAAATATCCTGGAAAAGACAAAGCTTACTCTAAGTCTTGTAAATTTTGGGGGTTTACTAACGTCAGATTATGGTAAACGCCCACAGAAATATTTATAACGACTGCCAAAGATTTGTGCGAGACTCAGCACGCAGCAAGATTCCAATATCCCCAGAACAATTATACTACAATATTAGTAATAATACGGTTAAGTTACAGCGTTACCTTGCAGAAGCCCAGGTATAACTTGACCAACGAAGTGACAATCAATGGAAATCCCAAGCGCCAACTGTAGGCTAGTCGCGTGATAAACGGTTTTTTCGTAAAAACTTCACAAGACCAATTACGCTACGATAAATTAAGGAGGAATTAAATACGCCACTCCCAAGGAAAAAAAACTATCGCTTCGCAAACTACCGTTAAACGTCTCCCGCCCAGAACGAAGTTACAGTCGAAGGTCGGAAGGTTCAAGTGTCCGAGGCTCCGAGCGAAGAACGGTGTTGTCAATTTGCCAAGGACTCTAAAGTCTTAGTAGTGTCTTGCTTGCTTCTTGGAACGTGACCGAATGCGATCTATGGATATCCCTGAAATCGCTAACTTTGAAAGTACAGTATTATTTTTATTTCCTACTACCTTCTTTTACTTGTCTTTCATGGAAGTTTAGAATACAGCACATGAATAGATTTTCCTGAGCGTAACTCGTAATTTCTTTTAGGGCTCACGATATGATTTTCTTTTCATCACTTTAATGAAATAACTTTTAATTCGCTTGGATATTTGGTCATAACGATATATAATGACATATTCTATATACTTATATATACACACACGTATATATTATATATATGTGTGTGGGTATACCGTATAACTGGATACATAAAACTTGCTACACTGGTACATGATTCGCAACCAAATACAAATGAATATTACTATAATAATTAAACGTACTTCGCCTTGCATTACTACTGTGAAACTGATACCTGACTTTTTATGTAGGATATTCATATCTTTTTTTTATTACTGAAGTATCCGGGCTAATACTTGTGGCTGGTGTGTTATCTCAGCCTAGTGGTTAACTGCCTCCTTTGAGCAAGCGTTGAAAATCCCCGTTTTGGACACTTGTTTAAATTATAATTTCTGCTGATTTTTTCGTTTTCCTTTTGTTCACGTGCAAACGCGTATGTGTGTATATATGTACAAATGTCTGTATATACAGAAATGTGTATAGTATTAAATTTGAGTGCATGCATGAGTCCAAATGCTCTACACAAATGACGGCCCGAGGTTCGTGTTGTGCGGCGCCTAACGGACTTGACCAAAGGCTGTTACTTGGCTGTCGCTCGGCGCTCTTGTGTCCCCTGACGGATGTGATGTGTCTGGTGGATGGGAGCGTGATGTCTGGTCTCCTGCTGGAGGGGAGTATATGTTTGATATTTGTTGTCGGTTTCTAGATAGCGAATGCTTACCGCTTCACCTAGTAAGAGGCGACCATAGTTGTCCTATCTGTGTACACCCTGGGTGCCTTCTATCAGCCCTTGTAGAGATGGCTTCCGATCGTGGGAGTCTATATAATGTTGATGAATGGTCTTAGATTTTTATGAGCCAATGTGCGTCTCCGAAGGGTCGTTGCGGTGTGCCCGATGTAGTTTTGGTTGTGAGATTTGCACATCTCCTCTGGACAAGTAAATTTGCAAACTGCGTTCAAGCACATATTCTTCGGTCCTCCCGGAGCTGTGTTGTTCTTCATTATTAGGGATGCTACAAGATTAAGCTTACTATAAAATCTGAGGCTTATTTGGTGGTAAGGGGCTTTTGGGGTTACACCTCTGCTAATTATCCCACATAGTATGCGGCATTCCTTCCTGTATGCAGACCCATAATGTGGGCGATGGTAAGTAATTAGACTCTCCTTGGTCGTATAATTCGTCAAATTTCTTTTTATTGCAGTTTCAATTATTTGATCTGCAGACCCGTGGTTTGTCAACAATTGACGAATTCGGTCAAGTTTGTTATTTTTGTTTGCCCATGATGTGCAGTTTGTGAAAGCTCTATTTACAAACACACTAACTGCAGACTTTTATGTGCGTCGGAGCATTCTCCTCGAGCGTTCAAGAGACGGCAAGCATTCATTGCTTTTGTGTGCACGGTAGCTTTAAAATGTCCTTCTTGCTGTTTTACCAGAATGTTTGTGTGTGTGTGTGTGTGTGTGTGTGTGTATATATACGCGCGCGCGCGCGCACATATATATACATATATATATATTTATATATATGTATATGTGTGTATGTGTCTGTGTGCGCGCGCGCGTGTGTGTTTGTTCATTTGTCTGTCTATGTAGAACTAAAGAGTGTTTGTCGAGCAAGAACTAAAGTATAAATACCTCAGAAAATAAAAAAATTTCATATTGCAAATTGTCCCTTGGTGAAGATATATATGCCCATGCTGTTGGTGATGTGACCCAAGTGAATTGTAAAGGGCTAACAATTTTTTAGATTCTACAGGTTGCTTTTCCATCATTCGGATTGATGACAGCAGATTCCAGCGTCTTCCTTTTGTACGGACAGCCACTTTTGAAAACCAGCCTCGGCCCCAGTCCACTTTATGGTATGGCCTTTATCCCTAATACGTATGAAAATCCCTGAACTCTCTGAAGAATATCGCATTGATCTTTTGTGTTCTGTTAACCTTTGGCAACCGGATCTACCTGTCTCTTCCACGTAAATCTCATTACAGTTGCTGCCCGGTATCCTGGAAACTCCAGCGTATGTCCTTTTTTATATTTAAGTATACGTAAATGAGCGAACTCCCGGTGGGTTTTGGATAATGGAAAATAAATGGATTATTACACCTGAGCAGTTCTGTAGCTTTCTTGATGTTTTCGTCGTACGGAAGCTTTATTTTGTCGTTAAAATCTATTTGTCTGTCGTTAGTGGGGCCTCTGTAGTATATTATATTCGCTTTATTAATAGCCTTCCCGATAATGCGCCGTGGGTAGAGCAGTTGCATTAGATGTTGATGGATCGTTTCGAATTCTTTTTCTAAGTACCCACTTGAACATACTATAAGCCCTCTGAGAAATAGGCTGCAGCCAACCAAGATCTTTACGGAGACATCGTGGTAACTTAGGAAATGAATATAAGAAACAGCGAAAGTGGGTTTCCTATATACTGTGAAAGCGTGTCTGTTCTGTTCTCTTATGATTAATACATCTAGGAACGGCAATTTTCCGTCCTTTTCCCATTCTGTTTTGAATTTTATGGTCGGAACTAGGGAATTTAGTCTATTAACAAATTCACTGAAATCACCCCCGCTATTGTCCGAGAAAGTAAAGATATCATCTATGTATCTAAGCCAGATCATTTTGCGAGGTTGGATAGACGACAAAATTTCCGTTT